>JXSR01S038557.1:53033-64453 GCA_000969725.1 Ophiothrix spiculata
ATATCTGTCCCATCTGGGCGCAACAGTTGTCGTATCACCAATTATGAACGTGTTATACGGCGGTATGTAATGATGAGATACCGGTGGAGGAGGTGCATTTTCGCCTCCGTTAGCTCCACTATTTACGCTCATTTTAAGGTAAACTTACAGTTCCACAGACAGCAAAAGCGGATAAACATATGCACGGGAGTTTGACCCATTAATCGTCGCCATTGTAGAGATGTTATCTATCTCCGAACTCTAAATAAATGTAAAATAAATCACTCGGTACACATTCTCTTTGCTTGTTTAGTCTCGTGTTGTATTGCTGTGTTTTGGGTTCAAAGGTTACGATGTTATATTCACTACATCATTATGACGTCATGATATTCATGATATGACGACACTACAAAGATGTGAATATATTCCTTCATTGATTTAAATATATTTGTGGTCAGGCCGTTGTGACAATATGCAGGGACACACGTGGCCTAGCGGGATAAGTCCCGACTCTAAATCACTGAGCATTGTGTGTCGTGGGTTCGAATCCGCTGGGTAGCATGTGTAGTGTCCTTGAGCAAGATACCCTTGTGTGCTCCTCTCCACCCAGGTGTCAAGTGGGTACCAGCATTCTTCAGTGCTGGGAAGGTAACAGACTTGTGGTGAAGGAGGTGGTCCCGTCGCCACAAATATAACAAAATAGTGGAGTCTGGTCAAGTCACTTTGAAAGGGAGACAGACACTCAAACCTGTGTAAAAACAAGCTGCCCCTTTACCTTTTTAATACAATGACAAGAAGGAATACTGACAAGAAATTCTAAGTGTCGTGTTTCCAGAGGTACTATAGGTAGCTACTGAGGTTCAAATTACCACATTTAATATCTGCCCATTTTCTTCCAGAATTGGGTCAAGGCATTCCTGTCGTGTTAGTTCTCCTTGAAGGAGGCACCGATGCCATTATGACAACCAAGAATGCCATACTGAGGGGTATACCAACTGTGGTATGTGAAGGTACTGGTAGGGCTGCTGATATCATTGCATATGCTCACAATCATGCTGTGTCAGAAAAGTAAGTCTACTGTATTTGATGGCATTTACAATTTGTAGGTGTTAAAGGGGCAATTCATGATCCACTTTTCACCCTCAAGGTCACCGCTATCAAAAGTGAGTTTTTTATCTTATAAACTCAACTGGTATATGTTACGATCCCAAAACCATTCTTTCATAATGTGCTGACCTAATAATGAAAATGTATAATTTTCTAATTATTTTCAGGGGCCCCGACAGTAATTACAACACAGATAAAATACTGAAAAACTTGTGACTTGGAAACGAATGGTCGGAATCAAGTGAAATGTTCAGTACACATCATGTTGTTTCCTTCTTTTTATTTAGCTAAAAAAGAGGCGAGGTTTTTGTCACATCAAAATCATGAATTTCACCTAAGTATTTTTCACTATTTCAAAATTTTCTGCTTTTTATTGTTTATTCAAATTAAAGTTGCTGGCATTTAATTACAAAATCCACAACTCGCAAGAGCTTATTTGGCATTTTGAGAACATAAATTAACATGTTGACCATATTGGGCCTTTGATCTTTAGACCTAATAATTAGAGTGAATTTAAAATTTTGTGAATTTCAGAATCTGGTGCTTTTGGCGGCATTTCAATTTCACTAATTGTATCAGCATGCCATTGAAATCAATGTAAATTATTAATATTAGTGGCAAATTAATTTTGCAATTTTGGGTTATTAGCGAAATTAAATTGCTAGCAAATATTTCTTGTTTTACAGTATTGCACTGTCCTACGAGTACACATGAACTTGTATTTCTGTACCTATGCCTAACGTTTTTTTTTAAAATTAATTTGTTTGTTTTCAGTGGTGCACAGCAGCTAACATTTTCCTCAATTCAGACATTGAAAGAGAAGATCACTGCAGCTTATGATGTAGACCCAGAAAGTCCCAAAATGGAGAGCCTTCTACAAGATGTCAACACATGTATCCGGCAAGAACATCTGGTAGGTATAGCAGAGATTAGTCCTGGTACCATGACTTGACTTATTGTCAAGTCATGGGAAATGTGTGTAGTAAAACTGCCATTTAAGCATCCCTGACCCTGTACAGACAATCTTGGGACTAAGTCCACATCTCAAATTTAGCCAAAATGTTGAAGCTGTTCAAAAATTTTATAATCAGTGGCCTCCTTGAGAGTCTTGTTCTCATGGTAGGTGATTCATCAATATTTAAAATCAAAAAGTGTGATTTTATGGCATAAACTTACCTTGTATGCTGTAACATTGGGTTTCTGAATTTGACAACCTCAACTTTGTTTACATCCAGAATTTGGGTAATAAATTTCATCTTTTGATTTAAATTAGTTTTGTAATGATTCTACACCATTTAAAGATGTTGTCAATTTCTGAATTATTTCATGTCAAAACTTAGAAAGCTTAAACGGCAATATAACTCCACATATTTCTTGTAACTCTGGACACTTGGTCCTGAGTTACAATTATTGGAACTAAGCAGAGATGAGCCAATTACACTCAAACTTAAAATATGCAGTTAACTAATCATGACACAGCTAATCTAAGGTGCAATACATATAAGATAAAGGAAATAACAGTGATAAGTACAATACATTAAGTTAGTTAAAGATAATTCCAATTAGTTAAATTATCTATCAAATATTTATGAAATTCATTGTCCCCTAATAAATTATAATCACCTTTAGTATCTCTGAAAGAAAAGGTTACAATTTATGGATATATTTTTGCCAATTTTATCAGAAATAATGTGGAAGAAAATCATATTTAGCATTTTGACCATCTTAGATAAAACAAAGAAGAACGAAAATCCAACTCACGTGTTGGACATGAAACAAAAAACTATATTTTTAGCCTAAAAGAAATTGTGTAACAATGAGGAGGCAAGTGCTTGCCTTTATCCATTCAGCAAGCTAATGCCTTTGGTTTTTTTTTTATACCAGATCACTGTGTTTGAGATGGACAAAGGGGAGAATTCTGACTTGGACTTGGCTATTCTACAAGCACTTCTAAAAGGTAAGTAGAAAATGGGAATTTGGAGTGAGAATTCAAATATAATTTTAACAGCACTGCCTATTATTATCTTGTCTTCAAGAAGCTGTTGAAGTCATGATTGATGAAGCAGTAGCAGATGTTACATAACTCACATACCCTCTAATTCTTTGTGTCCTGGCTAATTTCTTTCCTGTATATGAGCACACACTCTGCACTTTTGCTGTTGCATGTTAAAAATTAACCAACAATACTATTAGTTACCCCCTGCTTGTTCACGAAATACGGGCAAATATCTAGGGTCTGGTTCCATATTCCATGAGGCCAACAGGATGAAAGGAATACGGCACCAGATTCTAGATATTTCCTGTATTTTGTGAGAACAAGCAGGGGGGCAACAATTTTATCCTTTTAAGTGTACATGAATTCTGTAATCTCATTGGTAAACTTACTGTCAAAATCGAAATTTTAATCATAAAAGCTTTATAAACAAAGCATGGAAAGCCTAAGTCACAGCCGTGCCGCACGCTTGGTTGGGTGTGCACATATTGATCTAGGCGTGTACGCTTGCGTCAAATTCAATGCGTAAATCGTGTATTCCATATGCGATACACTCTTACGCAGCAACTTACACGATGCACACATTTTTTTGTTCAATTGATAACGAGCAATATATTTGTGTATAGTGTTTGTGTATGAGTCACGGAATACGGGATATGTTCAGGGTTTGGTTTATTTTGTATTTCTGAAAATCATGAATGCAGGTTTTGTTTAAAATATGTTTGACCAATGAGATCACAGAATTTGTGTACACTTGAAAGGATAAAATGCAAACACATTATACAATGTGTGCGTTTGAGTTATGCAACATGTGCTATTGCGTACGTTATGTCAACTGCTATTGCTAAGTGATATGACTGTGGTTTAGTTTGTAAGCTAAATAGTTCAAAATACATCATTGCACTTTTCAAACCAAACTATATTTTAGGTCCCATCAAAAACTGGACCCTGACCCTAAACCCTAACCCTAAAAATATCCTTATGTAGGCCCTTTCTCAGATGATATATACCACATTTTATTTTTGACATTTATTTCTATTAGGTCAGTTAGCTTCACCAGTGCAGCAGTTATCTTTAGCATTGTCATGGAATCGGGTTGATGTAGCTGAAACCAAGATCCTCACAGATGAGACAGTATGGCCAGTGAGTATAAATATAGATAATTTCAAATGATATTCACCAAACTGTTTTAATGTGCCTTTCTGCTTATATCCTATCTTTCAGAGAATAGCTTCTCAGTTCACAAGCATGTAGCTCAAACTCTATATTCAAAAGAATCTGCTTCTTTTGGAACAAAATTCCACAAAATTTCCTTGGCAGTTTTTGAAGTAAAATAAATTTATGTTTTAAAAAGAGTTAAAATTAGACAACCTTAATTTTGAATCAGATTAGTTAATCTGCGAAAGAACAAGTAAATAAAGTTTTTTTTATTTCAAAAGTATTGGCCTTCTAAAATATCAAAATGGTAATTTCTGTTTCAAAAGTCTTTTACTTTTCAAGGTTGTCTAATCTCTTTTTTTTAGCTGATTTTATTTTTTTTGAAAACATTTTCGAGACAAAAGTGTTAGCCTTTTCTTTCATTTCCAACTCATTTTTAACATTTCTAATGTTTTCCTCTTTTTTTAAATACAAACTTTTTTTTTTTTCAAAAGAGACCACTTACACTCCTGACTTATAATTTTTTTTAAAAGGATTAGTCTTTTTTCATTTCCTATATAGAATGGCAGTCTTGATCCATTTATTACATCAGCATTGGTGCACAATCATGTTGAATTCCTGAGACTATTTCTGGAGCATGGTGCCATAATGGAGGAGTACTTGACAGTAGCCAGGCTACGCAGACTCTATAATTCTGTAAGTATCATTTTGTCTTCTGTGACTTCTCAAAACTCAACTGATGGTTCTGGGTGGCTACTTGTCATTGTTCTAAACAAAGACATGCAGTCACTTAGAAATGCCGGTTCCCAACACGTAAACCAGATGAATTTTTGAAGCTGCTTTTTGTCAGGTTAACATGTATAGTATGCCAAAACAAGATAGAGGCGAACCAATTAAAGTAACAGACCAGCTTGTGGTGTTCTTTTCAGACAAATTGTGCTACATTTAGTATGTTATCTTCCCAGCACTGAAGAATACAAATACCCACTTGACACTCAGGTGGAGTTGAACATCGAGAACTTGTGTCTTGGTTAAGGGGAACTGTTATCTCTTGTTTTTCCAAGTTTGTCTTTTGCTTGCAAAAGTTTTAATGTTTGACAAAAGTATTATGTTAGTATACATTTTCTGAAAGGAAATTTGATGAAAAATGTGATTTTGCTAAATGTGTATCTGAAGCAAATTTTTAAAAGATAATTGCAGGGAATTTATTACTTGTAATTTATGATTTTAAATCATTCCTTTCAGGCTGATGCAGATGACCATTTGAGAATACTGTTGAGCAAGATTACCAAAAATAAGGTACAGTATTTTTTTTTTTAAGAGTATGTGTGTATTTGGGTAAATGAGGACCCAATTTTTCAACCTTTGAGGTTTTAATACTGCAACGCAGATCTATTGTGACAGAATGTGATTTGGAATTTGTGTTAATTTGTAAAACAGATTATTCCACATAATATGCACTATCATAGCAGGCTTTTTACATAATATGTAGTAAACAGTAGCAGTTACGACAGTGTCGAACTAATCAAGCAAACTATAGACTCTCTTCAATAATGGCTGCTAATTCATAACACTGAATCCAAAATACAGTACATCATATGCCTGTACACATTATTTAAAAAAAATAATTTTCTGTGTTAAATTATTTTATTGTTATAGCCACACTTACCAATATACCTGCATGACATTGGGGAGCTGCTTCATTATCTCACTGGTTCACATAATGATCCCATGTATAGGATGGATAAACGTGTCAAATGCGTTGGTAGAGGTAGTCTGGCTCTTATGGTTTTGTCTACTAGCCTCTCAGGTAAGGAATCAGCATCATTTATGCTAGGACTTTTTGCATTTTGTATTATTGATGAAAAATATAAGAGTTTTTTGTTTTTCAGTATTTATAATGTAAGATAATATTTAATAAAAAAAGTTGAGGATATTGCAGTGAATGAAAATGCACAAAGTAATGCTTCTTGTATTAGTCAGCATGGTAAAAAGGTAGTTCTAATTTGCACTAAAAATTACAATTTATATAGGATGCCACCCTTGTTTTTGAAAGGAATGCACTGATTGCAAAATGTATAGAGAAACCCCATTTTTCAAGTAGATACTTTCAGTTGGTAGACATTTTTGTTGAAAATAATTTTCCCATCAAGTTTAGTTTGTTCTATCTTTATTCTGGCATACTCTTTCAATACAAATGTACTGGTCTCCCAAGAGGTCCAGAGAAAAATTACATGTACATATATAAATTATTTACAAAGAATAATATTTACAAAAATATAAATGTTTCTATATTTAAATGAAAAGAAACAAAATATACAAATAGTCAATGAATGCAATTTACTTAGAAACAACATTTCTAAATTCATTTAAACTCATATTCAAAAAATTGGAGCGAATATCAGCTGGGAGTTTGTTCCAAAGGGAAGCAGCTCTATAGTGGAATGTTCTTCTACCAGCAGCAATGTTCCATGATGGTACAATAAGAATATTATTTAATCTACTCCTTGTGTTTTTGGTATGAGTTGAACGTGTAAAAGTGAACATAGTTGAAAGATATTGAGGAGCAATATCTTTTAAACATTTAAAAGTCATAACAAGTAGCTGGTGATTCCAGCGCTCATCAAGTCTGTCCCAGCTTAGGTCGTTCATCATTTTATCTATTGAAGTCCTGATATCTGCATGAAGAAGTATACGAGCAAGCTTGTTATGCAAGATTTGAAGGCTATTGTGATTGGTGATTGAAAAGTTAGACCATACAGGACTGCAATAGTCAAAATGAGGAAATACCATTGCTTTAGCAAGAAGTTTGGTAGTTTTACAAGGAAGATATTTTTTAATTCTACGAATAACACCAATACGCTTAGATATATTTGAAGATAAATGGTTTACATGTTGATTCCATGACAATTGTGGATCAAGAGTTACACCAAGATACTTAAACTTCTCTACAATATCAATGTTTTCATTTTCATAATTTAATGAAATATTCTGAAATTTCTTTAAGGCCTGTTTAGTACCAAATATCATTAATTTTGTCTTCTTTATATTTAATGTTAATTGATTACTTTTAAACCAACCTGCAACCATGTCAAGATTCCTATTAAGTTCAGTTTGTAAAGTTGAAAGATCATTTGAACTTACTAAAAGTGATGTGTCATCAGCATACATTACACATTTACAATTTACATAACTTGGTAGTGAATTAACAAAAATTATGAATAAAAGTGGACCTAAAATAGATCCTTGAGGAATTCCAATATCTATATTTCTAAATGTTGAATTAGTAGAGTTTATATTTACAGTTTGGGTCCTATTATCTAGATATGATTTAAACCATAGATGAGCATTACCATTAATTCCATACGTTTTTAATTTCCTTAAAAGTAGATCATGATTTACTGTGTCAAAGGCTTTCTTGAGGTCTATAAAAATTGAACCAGTGACTTTACCTTTATTCATGTTGTTTAGTATATAGTCAGTTACATCAGTTAAAGTGGTATTTGTACTGTGATTACTTCTAAAACCTGATTGACATGGATGAAGGATAAAAGTGAGCCCTCACCCTTGAAAAAGCTTGAAGGTCAAAAAAAAGGGGAAAAAAGAAGGAAACTAGAACAACAACAAATTGTTTTCATTCACATTTTCAATCAAATTTTGCCTAAAAAAAGCTGATTTTACAATGTTGACAAAAAACCCCTTGGCAAATGGAAAATCTCAGTTAGTTTGGCCTGTTTTTCCCCCTTTCTATTTCCATTGACAGTTGCAAATAAGACATTTAACTGAAACATTTATCACAGGTAGGTTAATTCCAGGTAGGTTAATTCAACAACCGACCTCTGATTTTATTTTATTTTATGTCATGTTGTTAAGTTGCAGCATTTTAAAAATTATGTGCACTTCATTGAATGATATCAAAACAATGTGACAGACCTTGCAAAAATATACAGAAATGTGACTGCACATGTGATTCCTAGAGGTTGAGTACATCAGGTCATACTGCAATAGAATTGTGCTAGTTCTTGAAATAATTGTGTATACACTGGGTCAACACTTGCAGATGAGGTGCAATTTTGGGTGTTTTGGAACTATATTGCAAGTATCCACTAGTGTTGAGCAATTTGTTGTAATATTAAAATGCATTTGATAAGTTGACTTACTCCTTATTAGTCATAATTGCCTTGGAAATCTAGTGTAAACACAACCTTATAAATAACTACAAAATCAACTGGTCACATGATTTACTAACATTGCTTACATTACTTTCATATGTGTAGGAACAAATTTGGTGCAGAAGGCACAAGAGGAATTTGTCAAGTCTGAAGGAAGAGATTTTACTACAGGCTCCCAGACTCTCAGCATGATGGAACTGGCCAACCCTGGGCTACACTTTGAACAGCCATTTAGGGAGCTCTTC
This sequence comes from Ophiothrix spiculata, assembly GCA_000969725.1. Lineage (NCBI taxonomy): Eukaryota > Metazoa > Echinodermata > Ophiuroidea > Amphilepidida > Ophiotrichidae > Ophiothrix > Ophiothrix spiculata. The sequence continues at coordinate 61,688 of JXSR01S038557.1, forward strand.
CTTTGGGCTGTCCTAATGAACAGGTTAGTTTACAACTTATTATAAAAATACTAACTGCTCATGAGGGCAATAGGAAAACCCATTTCCTGAAGTAATAATAGTATCATAGTCTCAAGATCACCAAGGTTTACTATTGCAAGAATTCACTACTTGCACGGTCCGCCATTTGTGGGGAGAGCCTAAATCTGACAGTCAATTAAACTAGTATGTTACAAAACGATGTATTCAATTCATGCAAGGTAAGTGGTCTTTGAAAAAGGGAATCGAACTGTTAATCGTTATATTATATAAGTTTCCATCATATAGCTCAGTGGTTCCATTTATCTCGCAAGTCAGGTCAAGGCTCTCCCCATAATGGCGAAGCCATGCAATAGGCCAATACAGCGTGAGTCAAAATGAAGTTGACCGAGATTCAAAACTGTATAACAAAAGAACTGCTGATATTTGAAACAAGTGTTAAGTACCCTGGAAATGTGCAGACTCTTCTGCTTATTCTAAAAAAAAGAATGAAGGAAATTGGTAATTCCTAAAAGAAATTATGACTGTTTTAGTAAAAAAACCCAATTTTACAAGCTGTCCACGGAATTGATGAGCGAACAAAATGCAAAGTAAGTACTTCAGCTATGCAGTCACCTGTTACTAGTACCCTGTCTTCCTTTTGGCCAAGACTGATGCAGTTTGGAGCTCTTTCATTTCTGTTCACAATCCAAGTCTCAGATCGTCATGGTTCTCGTTTGCACTTAACAAATCTGGCTTACAATTTGCTTTAGCGTTGCTCTGCAAAACGGCTTTGAACCTCTGAACGCCTGTCTGTTTGCAATTAGGTTTCAACTACGAACTGCTATGTTAGAAGGTGCCATACGATGTACAAATTCCAGTACCAATGGCCAGCTTTAAAAATTCAGTGTAGGGCAGGTTCTTAACTGGTTTCATGCATACAATTGATTGATATTTGTATTTGAAAGTCCTGCATCACAATCCTAGTCGTTAAATGGTTCTTTTTAAGTTTTTCCCTTCATTGAAAGATCAGCATATCATGGACAGCTTTTCCTATGAATGATCAATCTCCTTGATTCAATGTTTAAAGAGCAGTCAAAGGAATGGTATGGTATTCATAAACAGGTAATTACTCTGCTTAATCAAGTGTTTACTTTGTATTTTTAATTGGTTTGCTTATTTATTCCGTGGACAGCTTGAAAAATGAGGTTTTTTTCTAAAACAAGCAAAACTTCTTATAGGAATTAACGATTTACTTCATTCTTTTTTTAAAATAAGCAAAAGAGTCTGCACATTTCCAAGGTGCTTAACAATTGTTTTAAATATCAGTAGTTATTTTGTTATACAGTTTTGAATCTCGGTAAACTTCACTTTGACTCACGCTTTAGTATGATATTCTCAAGATCACTGAGATCACTAGTGCATGAATGAAAAAAAAACCCAGTCAATATTTTTATTATATACCAATTTTGTTTTGAGCTGGTTACAGTGAAAACTATTAACAGGCTTAAATCATACCAATCATATATAAGATTATATATATGTTACACAGTTGAATTGTTAGGTGGACATTTGACTCCTACAACTGCTCAAACAAGGGCTACACTTTGAACAGCTTTTGTATGGCCCTCAACTTTCCAATGCTATTGTTGTTATGCTAAAATTCAGTCATTAAATGGTGTGACTTTCAGGATGGAAATGGCTGAGTTTTTCTGGGAGCGAGGTGATAATCCAGTGAGTACTGCGATTGCTGCAAGCCAAATCATGTACAAAATATCAAAGCAGACGACAGACATGGATTTGATGCACACCTACAGGAACAATGCAAGGTAATAAGAAACAGAGTTGGGTGGGGTGTTGTGGAGGGGAGGCGGGGGACCCTCCTGAGAATCGGAATTTAATTTCTTAATTCATAATTCTGCAAATCTATTGTAGCTATTAAAACAAGACTAGGGTTAAACCAGTAGAATTAAACCAATAGATTATATGGAAGGCTCTGTATGAATTAATCTAAAAGTCATATGTATTATGCCCTTTGTGTCATCAACTAACAGTTGATTTTCTCAACACCATTTATGTAATGACAATCTTCAGATATTGACTGTTATTTTAGTAAGGTCGCCAGGTGATTTGTTCTTGAAGACTCTGAAATAAAATCTGTTATTATAATGTTACTATGTCCTTATGAACTTGTCCAAGCTTTTTTAGTGGGAAAACCAAATCATATCAACAAATACATGCAACAAAATGTGAACATGAAATAAACTGTTTTTCCTTTTGGAGATATCAGGTATTATAATCCTCAGTGATACTGATGTGATTAAGCTTTACTAAAGGTATATGCTGTAGGTCATACCTAAAATCTGGGGCTGCTGACCTCTGAAAGTAACCCTACATTTTGGGTATAAATACAAGTCGATGAATACAAATTTGACACATACTCTAAAATTAAACCTGACACTAACCAGGATCCTTAGATTCAAGTGGGACCTAACCTACAATTGGCCCATAGCATACAGGGTGTCCCAATAAAAATGCATCACTTTTATTTTTGCTCATATCTCAGAAACAAATTGACAAAAAATAAAACTTCTTTCGGAATAATAATAAGTATAGATTAGTCTTTCATCAGTGAAAGTTTGAGCAAATTCCGTTGAGTCGTTCTTGAGAAAACTAGATATTTGTACGGAGACTCAATTTTATCCCATTCCATTGGGGTTTACCACAGTGAATCATGTTTATCATGAAGCACATCTTTTGGTTACTATT
>JXSR01S038557.1:86399-97262 GCA_000969725.1 Ophiothrix spiculata
TAAAAAGATCTTGTTTCTACACATCTGGTGTGTAAACAAAATTATTTTTGATGAAATTGTTTCTCTTTTGATAAGTATTAAATTATCTCCAAGAGTTTCATTCATTTGATCTTTTATGTGGTAAATCCATTTGAGGTACAAATTTAGGATTTAGAAAACACAGGATAGTCACACCACCTTCACATATAGATATATTGCAAATCAATTCGCTGTCAATTTGAGCAATTTCTGTGTAAATTTTTGTACTTTTTTGGCTTTTACTACACTTTCAAGCTTTATTGAGAGCCTTTCCATAACTTTTTAATTCTAAGTGGAATCTAGGCTAGTCCCTTTAATGTGCAATCTGTGTATGTATTTCAATTTTTTAACATGTAGTGTAAATTAATTTCTTTCTGAAATCTTGTTTTCTTTGTTTAAATTCATAGTATACATTTTAATACTTGAACGAGGGAAAATAAACAAAAAACAAAAAGAACTGATACAGTTTTGATATAGGCCTATATGTTGGAAGTATATTCAACCCCAAACAGTCCAGTTTTAATAACAAAAACTGTCGATTTGCTGTATTTTTATACATGTACGTTAATAAAAATGTTTTTGGCAAGCAACTGTTTGCAGTTCAACCTTGAAGTGATTATCAATTACTTGGGGACTATATGGAATGAGATAGGGCCAACACATAGTCAGCCTCCAAACAAAATTTTCCCTACAAAACATTTGGTCGTGACGTCACCAAATATTTGCCATCGAATTTAAAGTATGAACGGGTAACAAACATTTGGTCCAATGTATATGGCAATTCAATAACATGTGCAATCTAGCGCGAAATTTATTTGGTCTCAACTCGGTGTTGAAGATATTTTGTTTGAGTCACTCGTCATTTTGTCGTCACGACCAAATGTTTGGTAGCGAAAATTTGTTTGGAGGCCGACTATGTTTTGGCCCATATATATTATTGCTATTGCATGTATTTTCTACACTTGGTAAATCAATAAAAATTCTGGAACCAGGTTTTTACTGGTCCGCTTGCCATCTAACGACTCGCTAGTCTGAAAGCTCACTAGTTCAAAGGCTTGATCGCTAGTCCGAAATGCTATTCAATGGGGAAAATATAACCTTGAAAAAGGCTCGCTAGTCCGAAAAAACAGCTCGCTAATCCAAAGGTTCGCTAGTCCAAATATGAAAATAGGCTCATCAGTCCGAATTGTTAAAACAGCTCGCTTGTCCAAATTTTAATAACAGCTCGTCAGTCCGAATTTTAGAAACAGCTCGCTAGTCCGAATTTGAAAATAGGCTTGTTAGTCCGAATTTGAAAATATGTTCGCTAGTCCGAATCTAAAAATAAGCTCGCTAGGTCGAATTTTGAAAACAGCTCGCTAGTCCGAAATTTTGAAAATAAAAGGTATTAGAAATATACACTTAATTTTTCCTATTCAGACTAGCGAGCTGTTTCTAAAAGTCGGACTGACGAGCTGTTTCTAAAATTCAGACTAGCAAGCCTTTTTTAAAATTCGGACTAGCGAGCTGTCGGCTTGCGAGCTTTCAGACTAGCGAGCTGTGGGACTATCAAACTGTCCCTGTTTTTACCCTTTGGTTTTAAAGGAGCTTGGTCTGCTTTTCAAAATAAAGTGTCATATGAAAGATGACCATGAAAGAGGTCCAAGTTTCAAATTTCAGTTGTATCTTTTGTATGATGCCTATATGTGGCTGTCCATCCCGTAAATGCAAGAAATAAAGTTTTCAATGTCATATGGAAAGTTCTAATTTTATGGGCAATGTATTTCTTGGCCGCCTCTACGGCACTGTGTAAAATTAATTTTGGTTACCATAATTAGACACATTTTTATACGCCTCTACGGCACTGTGTAAAATTAATTTTGGTTACCATAATTAGACACATTTTTATATTTATTTAAAAACGGAACATAACTCAGCCGTGACATTTCAATGGGTTATGAGCAAAAGGTTTGAAAAAAGTTGAAGCAATCGGACCATGCACCTTTAAGTGAATTAATCATCTTTTATTTTTCTATTCCTCAGATTCTGACCATTTTTAGCCACATTTCGACCATTCAGGTCAATTGTCCCTATATCTACCAAAGATTTTCATATGTTTGCTTTTATGAATATGGCACAAGCTATATTACGGAAGTACTCTATGTTGGAAGGGCTAAAAATAAAAACTGCAAATTAAAGTGAAGGAAAAAAATTCTCTTTCTATTACTTTGTTTGACAACAATTGTAGCTTCCGTTCAAAAGTTATGGTCGAAAATGTAACTTAATGACTCAAAATTTGTGATTCTCTTATGTATTTTATTGTTTTCTCTAGCTGCGATATTAATATTTCCATTTTTTTCCATCTCCAAAACTAAATAAGATTTTGATCTCTATATTGTCACTATTTCCATTTCAGCAGTCAAGTTAGCTCAATCGGTAATTAGGCACTCGCTTGCAGTGCGGAAGGTCCCGAGTTCAAACCCCGCTGGTGCCAAAAAAAGTTGAGTGTGCTTGAAATTCCCTTGGACAAGGAACTAACTGCTAATTGTCTCGTGGAAACCCGTATGAAACTCGGGGAGCTGATCCGGGCAGCGATGGTGCGTATGTGGGCTGATCAAGGTTCAGAGCCCCTAGAGGTTGTCGCAGAACCTGAAATGATGCTTGGTGTGTAATGGAGCTTACTTGGGCCACAGTGGTCAGCAAACACCTGTAAAGTGTGAAGAGGCCGAGTGGAATTACAAAATCTGGGAGGCATAGCGCACTATAAATCCCCAGTATTTTTTTTAATTATTATTTGTAACAATTCAAGTCCTAATTTTCTATATCATAAAACTTTGAAACAACATTTCTAAATTATACAAAATCTTAAAATACAGTGTTTCTAGACTAAATTGCCGATATCTCCGTGAATTTTAACGATGTGTCATCCTTGTGCACAGGATGTCTAAAAAATGATTAATCCTAAAGTGATGGGGTAAAAGGCAGATTGAAACATACTAATTGGACTATGAGCTGAACCACAATTTTGTCACTTGTCCAATGGGAACACGAGTTAAGGGGGGTCATTTGGTGTGCTGCCTGCAAAATTATTTTTTCCTTTCTTGACCAATGACCCCCTTAAATCAAGTTCACTATCATACATGTATTTAAAATAAACCATGCAGTGAATTCAGGTACCATAAAATTAAAATGTATGGCATATGAGTCCAGGTTTGGCTTCCAAATACTAGAGCTCATGTGGTCTAGTGGAACAGTGCAGGACTCCGAATCAATAGGTCATGAGTTCAAGCCCGCTTCGACCAACGGATTATGTCCTTTGGCAAGGCGTTTAAACTTGATTGCTTCGTCGACCTGAGAGGTATTGGGGAGCTGTTATAGGGAACATACAATCTAAGTGCAGATAGGGTGTGCGCATCGGCCATGCAGCCACCCTAAATGAAGCAAAATGAATGAGATGATTTCCTGATGGCAGCATAATAATAATTGGCAACAACGCTTTGCACACATAGTAAAGAGCCCTATAAAAATCCCATTATTATTATTATTAATATTGTCTTTGCTGAACAGGTGATCAACTGCATGCTAAATTTAGAAATCAGTGGTGATAAATTATTTGTCACAATTTCTTAACCAACTACACAATAAGCTAATAAATAACTCTGGCAAACTATTTCTTGTGACTTTTTTTATCCTGTTTTGCCATTTATAGCATGTTTTTTATCACTTTAATTAAAACAGGTATTTAACCAAACTTTCAGCAACAGTATACTTTACCATCGACACTTATTTTTCAGTCGAATAAGTAAATACATTTATTTTTTCCTCGAATGGATTCCCGGGAATGATTTATTAATTTTCAAACCATTAGGCCAATTTTTTATCAACCATTTTGAATTTATCTTAAAAATTTGAAACAATAAGATTGAACTCTTTTAATGGAATCACAGAACTTCTTCTGACAGCTATTGTTGACAACCTGAGCGTGTTTACATCCAAGTATTCCATATATATAGTAGACACACCTAATTGACAGTCATCTCAACTTTTGTTTTCAAGATCTATCTGATATTGTATTAATTAAAATTGGCATGAAATGGCTGCTCTTTTATCATCGTTAAGTGGATCACTTCCGACATTTATTGTCAATCACTCTATTACCTGCTTAGAAAGCTTCATTAATCATATTAGTTCAGACAAAGGAGCAAATCAAGTGAATTATCCTTTCATTCTTATGATGGTATTATATGATAATGGTTTTAAAAGTACCAATAAACAAAGCTCTTAAATGATTGACATGCCATAGCTTAAAATTGAAGTAAAACTCAAACAGTAAATCATTTTAAATATATTGTCATTAGCAATAAATGCATCATAGTCAGTACGGTTTTTTAACACTTTACGTGGTGGTTCTACCAATTTGAATGAAATCCAAAGCCTCGGCATATCTCCTAGATAAGATCAGCAGTTGTGATCCAGAAATTGTAGTCATCTCCACATTCATGGGCAGTATGAGATGTTGATAAAATATACCAGTATTCTATAATTCTTATGGATCAATGCTGTAATGCAGGGCGGAAACGTGAACGAAAAGAAGAGATTCACATGGCAATGAAAATGGCCTTCATTGTAATGACGGATTTTTGCTGCTGGGTATCCGTGATCGTTATGGGTATTCTTGTACAAGCAGATATCCAAGAAATCCCGCCGGTTGCCAAAATGAATGCCTGGATAACAACCATTCTCATGCCCATAAATGCCGCTATCAACCCATTCCTGTATACTTTAGCTATTGCAGCAAAATACCAGAAGAAAAAATCATCTACCTCGTCAACAAAAACTTCATCAGTAATTTCGACAGCGCCAAGTATTCAAATGAAATAACATATCTACTGAGAAAAAAGGTTGATCCAGCATAGCTACTGCTTTGCACGACATAATCACTTCTTTGCAACTAACAAGCTGTCCCAATTTCTCAAGATAAGTTGATTTGTTGTCAGACCAAAAATAAGGTAATTAATGTTGGATGTGTTTGCAGCCAGATTTTTCACGGAGAGCAACGTTGTCCTTGCACACTTGAATCTTTGATGTCATCATGATGTTGTGACTACTACGACAGACATTGTGAAACCGGCTTCAGATTTGAACTGAAATTTGCAAAAGGCTTTCAAAATTTGCTTGATCACTTTTACTACAAAATTATATCAGGTCAAGACAGTCATGCAGCACATTAAATTACAGCTCAACCATTATTTTATTGTATCAATTGACTTTGGATAGAGGCATTAAATATATAAATGTACATGTCCTTTGTATGTTATTCCTCTTTAACTTTTTTTTAATCCTGTGCAATGAAACTATCTATTAAGGTGGCTGTGGCCACAAAAACCTTTTCTAAACATTTATAAGGCAAGAGTTGACTTCTGATTTGACTACCGGTTTCCCTGGGTGATCGGAATATGGTTGAGATCTTGTCCAGTCAGATTTTTCATCAATTTCCATTAATTGTATAATGAAGCCATAACTATAAGCATTCATTAATAGCACTGAACTGATTTTGTATTGTTCTTAAGGGCTCTGTCACACATCACGAAACGTATGAATAACGAACTAATCACATACACTGGTTTGGTCATTGAAATACATGTAATCGATTACCAAACCAGTGTACATTATTAATACGTTATTCACACGGTACAGTGATGTGTGACATGGCCTTAAAGCACTATTGGTAATATGCCTAATCTGTTTTCTCTTAACTAGTTCTTTCCTGTCGACTCATTATGATTCCACTTTCACTAATTGAGGTCAAATGTTAATACGTTATTCGCACGGTACGGTGATGTGTGACATGGCCTTAAAGCACTATTGGTAATATGCCTAATCTGTTTTCTCTTAACTAGTTCTTTCCTGTCGACTCATTATGATTCCACTTTCACTAATTGAGGTCAAATGTTATTGGAAAATATTATTAGTGAAAGGGTTATTTTTTGTTAGTATACCTTTAATTGTGATGACTCACCCCAAAAGGGGGGACTTTGCAGGTGATATTAATTTTGATTTTATCATTTCATCTGTTACAGCATTTTCTAAGCTTTAAAATGACCTTGTTGAAATTGATAAAGGCAATCAAATTTTACAACAGAAAATCTGTTGGAAATTCTTATTATTTATTTTTTGCTGCCTATTTTCACCGGTTTCTTGAAAAGTGTTCTGTCGCAAAGTCCCCTTTTCGGGGTGAGTCATCACATTTATCATTAAGCCATTCCATGTCACCAAATATTACATGGCATCTGATTTTGAACTAACAAGAAATTTTTTTCTTTCAATGGATGATTTTGATGATAAATCGCTAAACCTTCCACTATCAAGTAAAAAGATTAATGACTCACTGTTGTTTGAAAAATATTGGCAATAAATGAAGAAAAAATTATTGTTTGAAAGTCATTTTAAATCTACAAAGAATATAGCCAATCGTTTGCAATATAAATAGACAGCTTGGAGCACTTACACTATATACTCTATAGATCTTGAAGTATGCAACAAGCAATCAGACTCTGCTACGAGATCCATAGCATATCCCTTGTATTCTATAACATTGTGAAGTGGTGGTTTTGTATTGTGTAATAGACTAAAAATGATTGATCAGGATTGATTAGGACCAAATCACTGCGTATTAATACTTTTGTACATGAATCGTTCATGATTCAGGTATTATTTTGGGCTAATTTTGTTTTTAAGACATGGACAAACCTTTATCATAAGTTTATTTGAATATTCAGCTAGATTGGGTAAGTAGTTTTTCGAAAAAATACAGACTAATTTAGTTCCCCATATGGTCATATTGGTTTTTGTGTGTTAATCGGCTGCTTGTTGCACACTTTAAGGTTTATAGAGTATAGTAACCTTTATGAAATCGAAAAGATGCATTTGAGAACAGGTGCTATGTAATGTTTGGTCAATTTCTGGACTTCAAAAGAAGTTTCCTTCATACATAATTTATTTCTTCCACAAATGCAAAGTTACAGGATCTAAATGTACTATACATTAAAACTGTAAGTACAACATTGTGGAGGAGGACTGAGAATTAAGCATAAAGCCTGTCAAGTCCCAGACTCCAAATAATAATATAAGTACATACTGTCCTCTCCATCCACAATGCGATGGCCACAGAGAAGAAAGAGAGGACAGGATGTTTTATTTAAGATGATAAAGACAAATATTAATTTATCAGAATAAAATGTGCGTTATATTCTTAACCATATGAGGTTGCACAATATTTGAAGAGAAAAAGAGCGCATCACCAATGGTGATTTGATGATTTAATTTATCAGAATAAAATGTGTGTTATATCCTTAACCATATTAGGTTGCACAAATCACCATGGAATCGCCCAGAAAAATATTTGTGTCGTCTTTACTTGACGATGAAATTGCAACTCGTAATTGTTCATTACGATAATAAGGAAACCATCTCATAGATCATATCAGAATTTGTACAGTATGCCAGTGGGGGCACTGTCATTACAAGGTGGACACTATGGTCATACACAAAAACTAGAGTACATTGAAAATTACAACATTTACAATTTCCTCTTTTAATAAACACTGGAATAATATGTTCTTCATATAAACAGAATAAACATCTTAATAGAAATTTATATGATAATATTATTTTACCTTTAAAAAAATTCATTCAATGCACACTTGATTTTTCAAGTGTTCATAGTGTGAGGTTTGACACATGGATCCTTTTAAAATCTACAAATCTCTAAAATAATTCTTACATCATTGCTATTTAACAGGACAGTTTCTTTATCAAATCAAAGACCAAAATTTTGATAAAAATAAAATTTGAGGCAGCAGTGACGCACAGCATTTTTGTACTTTTTACTCGACCTTATTCTTTAAATTTTATACATTCATTCACCAAAGGTATTTGCATGTAATTGCAAGATATAGATAGACCCTGCAATGTCTGAAGCTGCATCGGTTGTGAGGAAAAGAAGAGCTAATGACAACCGACCATCTGTATGTCAAACTGATGGCCCACTTTTTACTCATACATTGTTGCAATAAGCTTTGTCAAGCTCTTTTGGTATGAACCATAGGGTGCACAATGACTCTTAAGGCAAGCTAAGTTACATCAGTTCCATGCATAAAACAAAATAGTTCCATTCATTTGCTCTTTTTGTGTTGTTTGTTTCCTTTGTTCCTTCCCTTAAATCCTCCTTTCTGTCCTTTCACAGCTCCTTTCTTTGCTGCTGATACGAGACTTGACCACTGACCAGCCGGCTTTTTAGATTTCCTATAATAATGAAAATAACAATTGAATGTATATGAGCAGAGTTACACATAATTACCTAACTTAAGAGGGGAAGCAAATGGGCATTGGTATAATAATAACTGTTTTTTGTATAGAATTTTTCTATTTTCATTATAAATCAATTTTGTTGACACTGTTAATAATTCTCTGCAGGGAAATCATCACTACCATTTCACTTCACTCACTGCTGTTTCACAATAATCCTCATATACAAAAAGCTACATACAGCCTAGCGTAACACAATTGTGTGTGTATTTTATACACACCCACATAACGATTCAGGCATGTGCGCTATAATAGCTGTCTTGTGGATTGCTGATTGGTTCCATTTTTGTCACAATGTGTGGATACTTGATATGGTTTACAATCAGAAATCATGTTTGTGTCCAAAATGTCATTGTTCAAATGAGTGGTGCTCTGGCAAAATGAGAGGAAAGTCGCAAATTTTAAAATCGAGTTTATGACATATTTTAATTCTCTATAATCTCAGCTTTGAATGATATATAATATGTCACACTTTCTTTCTCCATTCTTCATTTAGAGATCGAAATCTGAAGAAGTCCACTGAATATATTGCAATAAAAATCATTGGAAATCGATTTCAAAGATACTGATTACAATAGTGTATAATAGCCACACGCAATCAATTAGCCGTTAATAATTGCATTTGCCGGCAACGTTGACCTTCGAAACTTTAGGTTTAGGTAAACACTTCTGCATGAATGCGTTTTATGTCAAAAAACAAAATTTGACTCTTATCAACCTATTTTTACTTTAGATGCCATTTATTCAAAATATGGATTTGCAACTTTCCTCTCATTTTGCCAGAGCAACCCACAAATGATAATGAATGCTTCTGACATTTTCAGAGCAGGTCAAATTGCTTTAGCTTGTCATATATATTCTGGGCTAGCAGGCTATGGTGAACTAATAAAGTTAATCATCATATTAAATGAGTTACTCTATGGCAAATTTCACAAATGTTACCAAAATATTCATATCAGCGTATTACGTATGGCATAATGTTCATGTAAGTGCGTTTACACAGTAGGCATAAGACGACACATTGTTCATCGCGTGTTAGGAATTGAGTATGTGCAAAGCCCGGTGCTTGGGAACATTTGAAAATGGCGAAGCAACAAAGAGTAGTAATAAAAGTTCATTCTATACGATTTCAGAAAGATTTTCATTGTTGAAATGTATTCAAACATGCTACAGAGTTGTTCATCACAAATCAACACCGATAAATCCATGCGTCTGCGTATTTTTATCATGCTCGGGAAAAGCCACCCGAGCGAGATAAAAACATGCAGATGCATGGATGCATCATTGTTGATTGTGATGAACAACTCTGTAGCATGTTCAAATATCTAAGTGGCATCTTGAGCATAAATTCCATGGAATCAAAATCATAACTTTTAACAAATTTCATGTAAAAGGGTTTCTCTTTTACATACTTGTTGTTTAGCTGTTATCTGTTGGGTGGTATACATCAGGGATAAAACTTTAATCCCTGATGAGCATGCTTTACCTTTCTTCTTGAAGTCACATTTTGTGTTATCAGGGTTTTTGTTATTACAAGGTTTAATATACAAAGATTTACCTACCTTTTATTTAGCTGTTGTCTGTTGAGTGGTATATATGAGTATGGGTCTGGTTTGCCTTTCTTTTTCATGTCACCCTTTGATTTCTGCAAGGCAAGTGATTAAAAAAGATATTCTCTGTTTTTCAGCCCAAATTGAAACACAACAACCAGTTATTTATTTGATTTTTAAATGGTATATCATACACAACTAAATCTTATGTATTCTTGGTAAAAACTAGCATTAAACTACACCCCAAGGTCCTTATACACAGAAGTGGTTCTAAGTTTTGACCAGATTTAAAAGTTTAAATGGTTTAAATGAAATCTATTGCTTTCATAAAAAGACCTTCCAAATCTTCCTTTACAAATCTGATTTCTACTGTGATCATGGGGAAAATAAGTCCACATTCCACAAGATAACAAGAACTAGTATAAGGAGAAAACATATTTAGTTGAGTATGGATTAAACCAAAAGACCACCTTTTCAATAGCAAAAAAAAAAGATTTCAAAATAGCAAAAAAAGATTGCATAATGTTTTTTGAATTGTTAGTAAATACTAGCGATTTTCAACCAATTGGACACTGTGTCATATAAATGGCATAAAATTTAACCTACCAGCTACCATTTCCCATGAATGTTTGGAACTCAAATGTCATTTTCTGACAAGGAAAAACAGTCTTGTATTGTTACAGGTTAGTTTAAGAAATTTGTGAATGTTTTAGTGGTTTGAGGATCTAAAACTTTGACGAAGAGCAGTTTTGATATTTTTCCTTCAACTGATAATTTATGTAACTTAACCCTGTAATTTTCATCATCTATTGAAGCCCTTAATGCTCCACCCAAAACATTTCACTTTATCTAGAGAAGAGATTCAATTTTATTGGTGGGTAGTTTCCATTGATGGATTAGTGATATAACCCTTATTAGGAACAGCACCCAATTTGTTTGCTTGTTTATA
>JXSR01S038558.1:40552-52584 GCA_000969725.1 Ophiothrix spiculata
GTAATCTAACGCTCGAGTTTTCAAGTTATCGTTCATTAAAAAAAAATGACGTCATCATATATGACGTCATAGCGCGCTTAGATGGTCGGTGACCCCCATTTTTTATTTCTGAATTTTGAAGTTTAGACTCTTATGTATTAACTGACGAAAAATAAACAAAATCTACCCGTAGGAACTTATCACCGCGATCGTCTTTAAGTTCTTAACATTTTATACTGATTGTGGAAAGGTGAATCTAATATCTTAAGAACATGTGTAACAAAGTTGTAGTTATTGACGATTATAAGGAGCCACTATGCACATTCCATTGTAAGCAATACTCTGACACTGTATGGAACGATATCAAGTTCCTGCACTGCAGTTATTTGAGTTAAATTACTCTATGTATCAGAGTGCCATTGTTAAGGGAAGGCAGTGGACCCAAAATGTGAAAATTGGCTATTTTGACCATTTTTGCTTTTTTACAATTTCAAATAACACACAATGTCAGCTTTCATTTGCTTTTTATTTGACTTCAATCGGACCTTCCGTTCAGATTTTCTGACAATTTCAGTGGAAGGAAAGCTCACAAAATTTATTCAAAATACTGTTTCTCCTATACGAATGTGTGTATTGCATTTTTTTTGTATTTTATTGTTATCAAGGAGTAAAATCGTAAGAAAATTTGAATAAAATGACAGGAATTTGCACATTTCACCTCTTTTTGGCGTAATATTTTCATTTTGGTCATGGTTGAAGGTTTTAGGTTCAAGAACACTTCTAATGAAACTAATTAGCATAATGTTATTCAATCCGATTCACATGAAACTTGGTGCGAATATTTAAATTAGGCAGATCTAACTTATTATGAGTAGAAAAGTTTTGAAAAACCTCTTATTTTTTGTGAAACGGGTTTTCGTATATTTTTTTTTTCCGATTTGCGTTGTTGAAATTAAGCATCCCTGATACGCACTGTACATATATATTTATTTTCCTAATTTTTTTTATAATATTTTAAAAAGCATGTGTACAAAAGAATAAGTTCAAAATCATTTCGCAGTGATACCCATTAAACATTCATGTGGCCGCCGTTGCCATGGCAACGGATGAAGCGACATAAAAATGTAATAAAATAAATTCATACACTCTGCGTTAAGTACGCGTTGAAATTGTAAATCTAATTGGACAGTTTGTAACTTATACGCATTCATTAATCTCGTCTAGTTGCACGCTGCGTATCGCGTGGTGCGTTGTACAATTCCATATACGCGTACGCGTAACATACTCGCGCTTGTATGGCAAGTTTCATTTTAAAAGAAAGGTAAATCTAAATTACAATGAATAACATGGGACGATGGATGGTTGTATTTTCTATGTTTTATTGAAATGGAAACAAATTTGTAAAATATAATGCCGTTTATTTTTTTTAAATATTATATTTTAATCATTTTCGTGTATGAATTAGATTAATAACTGCTCTTTACTTGGCGCTCGTGAAATTGTACAAAATAATGCACCTTGTGCTGAAGTCGAAGTTGTCCAACTCACTCGGCTGCGCCTCGTGGACAACTTCAACTTCAGCACGCGGTGCATTATTGTTGTACAATTTCACTCGCGTCAAGTAATACGCAGTTATTAATCTATAATTGTACACTTAAAATACATCATAACACCAAATATGATTTTCTCAATGTGTATTTTAGAAAATCACCTTTGGGTACATTGGCTTCCCTTTATACCAAATATTCTGTTTTCTTGCAAGCATTTGTATTTCATTCCGATAGTTGAGGTAACAAGCTTTTTAGTCGAAGATTGTATATAGTATTTTTTTTTGCTATCACCAGTGGTGTTTGGAGAGTGATTGTATGAACAAGATACCGCTTCATTTACAAGCAAAACATAAATTAAAGAGTCTTTTTTCATTTCAAGTTATTGTAAAAATCTTTTACGATTACAAGGAGCCACTATGCACATTCCATTGTAAGCAATACACTGACACTGTATGAAACGATATAAAGTTCCTGCACTGCAGTTATTTGAGTTAGTTCAACTACCATTGTTAATATCAAATATTCTGTTTTCTTGCAAGCATTTGTATTTTGTTCCGATCTGTTGAGGTAACAAGCTTTTCAGTCGAAGGTTGTATATATAGTATTTTTTCTGTTATCACCAGTGGTGTTTGAAGAGTGGTTGCATGAACAAGATACCGCTACTTTACTTTACAAGTTATTTTAAAAATCTTAATCCCAAACTTCGAAAGCTCTCATAGAAGATAATAATTTATAGGGAAGTATACTTGTTTTCCATGCTCTACAAATGTTATACGCCCTCATACGTGTAGCTAGACACTAATTTCCACAGATGCTCTTTGCTGCACTTGACCGTCAGTATTTCTTACTCTACTCGTCGGATATTAACATCAACAAGCAACTTCCGTCCCATATAAACAATCATTCATGAATCTGACTTCAGCAGACGATATGTTAAAAAGAAAGGCGGGAAATCAGTGATTCATACTGGATTAGATAAAAACTGGATTTTTATGCTTTATCATATACGTGATATTACAGTGAATAGGTGGATTTTATGTTTTGACAAACAAATCGCTTGCTACACCACCGAGGGTTTATAAATAAATAACATCGCAGTGTGAGAGTTATTTGCCATGTATTTCAAGAAGTAACTAGACGTGGAAATATGCTCAGATAATATCATAAGAGGAAATACAATTTTCAAGGACGGGATTCATGTTTTTGAAAATAAAATAATCGACTTAAACGCCCTTGTGCCAAATGATTGTTGTTATCGATATGGAATCATGTTTTACACCGTAAGCAAAGAGTGACTAATTTGATTTTTAACAAAAACTTCATAGTATTGTTTACAAAGTATCCTTGAAATATTTTTGATCTGTGAGTGTGGAATACCCAGACTTTGCTCTATGCCTAGCAACGGTGTTGGAAATTTGGGCAGAAATGATATGGCGGCGGGGAACAGAAAAGCATCCGTTGTTTCCCCTTGTAATGCACAGAATGAAGTTCGATTTGTTTTGTTGGGGCAAGGAGGAGTTGGAAAATCGGGTAAGATTTGACCAAGATATTTGTTTCAATTTTTTTTTCTGAAAAAAATCATTAGTTTGTCCTAATTTTTTGTCAATGATTCAAAAATGTGTTAAAGTCAGTTTATGGATAAATGGTGTAATGGATTTCTTTTTCTCACTTTAAAAAAATATTTGAGTTTTTACAATTGTAAACAACGGCGGTGTCGATTTGAATGCTAACAGAAGCGTATTATAAAGTTAGACATTATTACATGAAACAGCGGCCAGTTTTTGAGCTGAGATGAAAACATGCAATATTCTGGTTCGTATATACCCCCTTGATCCTTGAAGTGTTGAGTAATACTTTGCTCTATGCCTAGCAACGATGTTGGAAATTTGGGTAGAAATTATATGGCAACAGGGAACAGAAAAGCATCTGTTGTTTCCCCTTGTACTGCACAGAATGAAGTTCGATTTGTTTTGTTGGGGCAAGGAGGAGTTGGAATTCGGTAAGATTTATCCAAGATATTTGTTTCATTTTTTTGTTTTTGAAAAGAAATCATCACTAAGACGTTTTTTGTCCCAATAAGGCTAGACATTGACAATGATATCTGTTTGAAAAATAAGTTTTGTACAAAAATAAGTTTTTGGGGAAAAACATGTTTTGACCAAATATTTACATTGTACAACGAGTCTAAATTGTTTCCAAACATGTTCAATAATAAGTCATTCTAAATGAATGATTAAAAGTAACGTTTTTTCACTTGTTAAACTAATTTGATGAGTTTTACAAACCTATATGTAGTAAAAATACACAGGTCAAGAAAAATCTTTCAAAGAAGAACTTTTCCTTGTATTTTTGGATTTTGTTTTTAAACAAACATATTAATTAAAAACGTGAGAAATAATCCTTAAGATCATTCATCTGTGATGACTCAAACGATTTCGTTAAAGAGGTTTTTAGAAAATTTAGTTGTCTGGGATCGTTATTAAAATCAAAATCAGCACACACGTTTCTTGGTGAATAGAAATGATAAAACCGATCCTAATTTCCAGTTAAAAATCAAATGCAACCAATAATAGATTCTAAGGGCTGTAAGGTCCCTTCCTACCCCCTAAAATGTAATTGTAATCAATATACCAAGAGAAAACATACTTTTTTGTGTGAAGAGCTATCAAAATAGTATTTGGTGATATTTGGTGTACCCAGAATATTGCGTAAAGATTGGAAAATTAGTTTAATTAGTTTTGTTATTTCTTAACCTTCAGAATAATTCCAAGCATTTTATTGTGACTTTACTTGTTGCTGCACTCTACAGATATTCCACTTTTTCTGCCCGATTGTTCATAAACTAAACGTACCCATAAATGGAATATACATAGCCAATTAGCCATGGTAGGTTATACTACTGTATGCTCTAGAAACAACACATTTAGCACATTTAGTCTATTTACCTAGATTCAGTATTATTATAAGTATTCCCTTTTCAATTCTTAAGTCAGAAACCTGTATTATATATACGAACAGGGACCGTGTGATAACATAACATGAAACGGGTATCTTATATGTTGTGCAACACAGCTTATATTGATTAACACCGGATTGAAAAGATGAATAATCCATGAGCTAGGCAAGCCACCTTTTTATACACTCTATCCTCCTTAATCTTCTTCATTACAATATAAACATCTTTGTGTGTGTGTATGCACTCTTCCAAAACATTTATTTCTTGGAAAGGTTTTTCGAAGAGTGCATACACTCCTCTTAAAAGACGTTTAATCCATGACAAACGCTAGCCACATTCTGATAAATACTCCCACTTTGGCCTCCGTCTCCTGCATAAACAGCACTAAACCTCTCTTTTAATAAAACAAATCTTTCAAGTCACGCATATTTAAAGTTAAGCTTCATATGTTACTTGCATAATAATATCATTCATTCATTGCACATTTTTGACGTCTTTAATACTGAAAGTGTTCATGAGAATTAATTATTCGCTACAGATTTGTTTTATTACTGTTACTTCTAACTTACTCTCTTTTCTCTATCAGGATTTGTTAAATTTGTAGGCAGTCATATCTTTGCATAATTTCAAATATGACTCAAGAGCTATTAAATTTGAATTGTCTTATTGGAAATGACAAACTTGATTTGATAGTTTGTATAGGGCCTACACAAAAACCTTGAAATCAATTGGTTTCTTCTACCTTTTATATATTTGCTGTCACATGCAACGCACAACTAAACCTGGCCCAGTTGCTCATAAAATAACGTACCTATAAATGGAAATTACATAGCCATGGTAGCTTATACATTTAGCCTTTTTACCGTGACATTCATTATTGTTATAAGTATTCCTTTTTCAAGTCTTAAGACAGAATCCTGTATTATGTATACGTACAGGGACTGTGTGATAACATAGCATGAAACGGGTATCTTAAATATGTTGTGCAACACAGCTTATATTGATTAACACCGGATTGAAAAGATGAATAATCCATGAGCTAGACAAGCCACCTTTTTATTTTATTTATATACACTCTATCCTCCTTAATCCTCTTCATTACAATATAAACATCTTAAAAATCACATTGAATGTTAAAAAGTAAGGTCTGTTACTTAAATGCATATTACGTGTGTATGTACTGTTCCAAAACCTTTATTTGTTTTAAAGGTTTTCGAAGAGTGCATACACTCCTCTTAAAAGACGTTAATCCATGACAAACGCTAGCCACATTCTGATAAATACTCCCACTTTGGCCTCCGTCTCCTGCATAAACAGCAGTAAACCTATCTTTTAATAAAACAAATCTTTCAAGTCACGCACATTAAAAGTTCAGCTTCACTATGTTACTTGCACTATAATATCATACTTTCATTGCACATTTTTGACGTTTTTAATACTGAAAGTGTTCATGGGAATTAATTATTCGGTACAGATTTGTTTTATTACTGTTACTTTTACCTAACTCTCTTCTCTCTATCATGTCTATCAGGATTTGTTAAATTTGTCGACAGTCATTTCTTTACATAATTTCAAATATGAATCAAGAGTTCTAAAACCATGTTGAATTTTCTTATTTGAAAAGATAAACTTGATCTGAAAGTTTGTAAAGGGCCTACACAAAAACTTGAAATCAATTGATAGAACTAATGATATCGTTACCTTTTGTAAATTTGCTGTCACTTGCAACGCACAACTACATCTTTGTGCCATGAAGGTACAACATTTTACGTACAATTAACTTGATAAGATCAACAAAAACATGTTCACATATTTGTATTTATTCATACGTATAAATACTTAATAATGGTTTTCTCAATCAATCAAATTACAATACCTTGCCAAAGTTCCAATTTTGTAATTTGATTATTTTATAGTTGTGTGATATGACACTTTTTTTCAATTACCGTATATTCCAGTGTTATGCTGTAAATATTTTGCATTTATTATTATTTTAGAAAGTTTTTGTAACGTTTAAAATCAAATGCTATCACAGATTTCTAGTAAGTTGCACCCCCAAATTTGACAACCTACAAAAAAAGTCAACGAAAATTCCCTAAATATTCCCACCAAAAGAACACCTAAAGCACCAAAATACGGAAATGTAGGTCGTTTCTTAATAAAATACTACACAAAATGCTTGGAAAACTACTGAACTACTGCATCATCTGCAATTTCTGTAAGTTCTAACGTGTTATATTCTGTAGAAGAATCAAGTTACGTATGTGACAAACCTCGAGGCTTGGAATACATTAGCTTGTGACGGGTATAAAAAACCCTTGATGAAACTAGAGACAGCAAGAACATGAAGAAGGAAAAGGATCATGAATTTGAGATAACACAATTGCTTTAAGATTCTTTAATTTATTTTTGAAATTTTAACCTCTCCGGCACGATTTTATCAAAAATCCTAACAACATTATACATAATGGAATAAAAAGAGATCCCCGGGAAGAGATCTCCCAAAATAGGTTTAGCTTTAAAGGTAGTGTATGTAGCGAGGCCTCTGACGTGTTTATAAATATTCTTTGATACGAAAATTATTTCTTTATTGCCAACTTATGAAAAACGAAAGCAACTCAAAGTTGTTAGCAGTTTGGCAACTTTTGTTTTAAAATGTCTCCTTAATACAAAGTAGTTACTTTGCTATGAAAGGGAATTGATGACTTTTTACCCGGTTTTTATCACCACAATTGAAACTGACACTATGATTTCACGAGTTACCTATGGATCAACCATTTGGATCAACAATGGAGATTCGTTATCGTTTAATGTATTGAAACTCGTGTTTTTAAATTCGGACAAGGTTGATAGATGAAAATTGGATTTTATGTTCTCAAAAACCTTTGTTTTCAAAACCAGTTGAAAACAAAACATGGCTTACCACAAATTACAGTGTTTTTGCAGGGGAAGTCGTTGACGATTTAATTATAGATTAATAAGTGCGTATTACTTGACGCGAGTGAAACTGTACAACAATAATGCACCGCGTGCTGAAGTTGGATTTGTCCGCACTCACGAGGCGTAGCCGAGTGGACGAGGCGTAGCCGAGTGAGTTGGACAACTTCGACTTCAGCAAAAGGTGCAGCATTTTTGTACAATTACACGATCGCCAAGTAAAGAGCAGTTATTAATCTAATTCATACACGACAGTGATTAGAATGAAATTGCAAAAAAATTAAACGGCATATTTATTTTAAAATGTGTTTGCTATTCAATAAAACATATAAAATACAACCATCCATCGTCCCATGTTAATCATTGTAATTTAGGTTTACCTTTCTTTTAAAATGAAACTTGGCATACAAGCGCGAGCATGTTACGTGTACGCGTACATGGAATTGTACAACGCACTACGCGATAAGCAGCGTGCAACTAGACGAGATTAATGAATGCGTATAAGTTACAAACTGTCCAATTAGATTTACAATTTCAACGCGTATGAATGGTTGTTATTTCTTATCCTTCAGCGTAATTTCTAGTGATAAATAGTTTAATCTGGATTTCTGGTTATTCTGCAAAGTTGTCATCGATAAAAGTCATAAAATAGTGTATTCATCATAAGTTTATTTCCTATGTATGTCGACATTTCAAGTGCCAAGTTGAGAATTCTTTACACACAAGTAAATTTAAAAAAAAATACAGGGACTGCGTGACTCGAATTCCCTGGAGCTTTAACATCATTACCATGATTACCTCCCTGCTAATAAATATGCTAGCACAGCAGACACTAATGGTGCGTTCATAGTCCAACGATTTCACAACGATTTCATCGCACGATGTCTACCGATACGCAGTCTTCAAGAGTTATAGCGCAATATGCGCAGCGCGTTTGAAGACTGCGTATCGACAGACGTCGTGCGATGAAATCGTTGTGAAATCGTTGGACTATGAATGCACCATTAGGCACACAATTTGCTGCGTATCTTATAATGTTGTCAACATGCACCTACCTTATTTAAAAACCAGATTCACCTGATGAATAATCCATGAGTAAATGATGAGAAACAAAAGCCACATTTTTATAGACAAAACTAGATTACCTGCATAAAAGTAGCATATAAATAGTTTAAGTCATTTCCCGAGTCATTTAAATATTGACAATCTATTAAAGCTCAGTTGCTCCAAAATCTTAATTTAACCCCGAGAAACCAAGGCACATTCTGATAGACATTAATATTTTGGCCCTCTATAATATTCCACACAATATGCTATTAAACTTTTGTTAGAAAACAATCATTTCTTTATAGCCTATAATTTCAAAGATTTGTGGCTTAAGAGTTATTAAACAAAGGTAAAATAACGCATTTTTTAAAACTTTGTATCCATTAAACAAATACATTGTGCTTTGTCTGCTAAAGAACTTGCACATCTGCATCATTCTGCCCGCCATGAAGGCACATATTGTTTCGCATCATAAATAAAATCCCAAGAAGGCACAATCAGCACGTGAACACAAGACTTCTAAATGCTTGTGTATTTATTTAAGTTTTAGATTATAGATTAAGAAGACGATGCTTCTAAAAAAAAATCCTAACTTTTCAGCTTTGCCCATTGACCCCATATATTGTACGTGGTCTTGGGGTGGTCGAGAGATTCTACATATTTCTATATTTATATTTTCTCAATGCCAAAAATCATGCTCTTACTCAACATGACCCCTCTTTTTGACAAAATGACCTAACATAGTAAGCATACAATTTTGAACTCTCCTAATACCAAAAATAATGCTCTCACCCAATTAACCTTTCTTTTTTGAAGTTGTGATCTCCCCGAATACCCCAACCTTTCGAAGGAGTGACCCTCGAATTCAGTGTTGTGTTTCCACCAGGCACTGATTTGGTGCCTGCGTCCATTTAATAGTATATACTGTATTATAAATTTAAACGTGTTGATACCCTACGACATTATTTCAAATAGTTTCAACCATCTTGAGAAAAACCCGTAAATAGTTCTTCTGAAAAGACTATTTACGGGTTTTAAAAAGACTATTTACGGGTTGTGAAAGATAGTCTGAATCCTTCCGACTCAACAACTTATCCACTGCGTTCAGAACGTGAGAGCAAAAAAGCGCAACGATAGGGACTGGAGGATTCAGTCTATGTGAAAGACTATTTACGGGTTTTCTGCGTAATTTATAGTCGCGTCACTTTCACGCACGGACGCAACAAACTTAGACACGCAAGCCAATACGCGCATTAACCTATTGCTTGCATTCATGGGACATTTTGTGCATTTTTCAATAAGATTAATTAAATTAGGACATTGGTCAAGTAAAAATTACGCTATTTTAAAATTTATTAATACAGTATATAAAACAAATATATACTGACATTTTTCAGATCTCTTGATTAAAACTATGGCCCTTCAGAGACTAAAATTTAGTTATTTTACTTCGGGGCTACGCCCCTCAGTAAAATAGCTAAATTTTAGTCACTTCAGGTCCATAGTTTTAACCAGAAATCTTCAAGTCAGTATATATTTGTATAGTATATAAGGCCCGAGGCCCTTTACATATGAAAATATGTAATGAACCCTTTCAATGCAGTCATATTTCTTAAAACTCAAAAACTTCTGAGCCATAAAGTAGTATTGGAAGAATCATTGTATCAAATTTTTTTAAAAAGGTAGTATCTGGTATATGTGTCAAATTTTCGTACGAGCAGTATTAAAAATATTCAGAGCTTTCATTGCCTGATCAGCGAGAGCCCGGCTTTGTAGCTTTTCCCCAAGCATTTCCAGTTGAGAGTTGTAGTCCCAAGTATTTGTAAATTTGGACTATACCTCCAACGGAACATTACCAAAATTCTAGAATTCATTTCTCACGTATGCGTCCTCCTTTTCTAAATATCATTATTTGTGTTTTTTGAGTATTTACGCTCATTTTCCAAGTGGTACAAAATTCACGAAGAGAATCAATGTGCTTCCTTAAGCCACCAACAGTATCAGACATGATCACTCTGTCATCGGCATAATACAACGAGTTAATTTTGGTAATATCTGAAAAAAAAACCAGAATTCACTATGTTTACACATTTGTGTCCCGTCATATCTAAAGGTACCTTAATACCGGCCTAGTAAATTACGAGATACAGGCCATTGAAGCTGACGTCCAAGGTCGAATTTCTATTTTCATCAGAAACGTTACCTTTGAAGTGTATTCTATCATTTTTATCAGGTTCCAACATCCAAAACATAAGAAAAATGTATCAAAAACTAAGTTAAAAATCCTCTCTCCATTCAAGATTAACTAAGTACAAAAACGTTAAACTCGATTTCCTCAGAACTATAGTTTTCCGAATCAGCCCGATGCCTTTTACCAATTTGAATGCAACTTCGCAACCGAACATCCAATAACCAAAATCAAGGTGTCATTTTAAAGCTTGAATTCTCAGCTTTCAGATGAGACCAAAAACTCAATTTTGATTTTGCCGACCTTAAGGTACCTTTCGATATGACGGGTCACATTTTATATTAACCCAATATACATGTTGTCACATTTTAAATTTTCTAATTTGATATTCAAAAGAGGATCTGAAAAAGCATAACACCTTTCGCGCGCTACGCTCAGCGAATTTCAGTAATACATAATATTCAAATCACATAAAAGCTCACTTCATGTACTTAGCTTCATTATAGCTGTTTTTTTTATTTTATTTCAACACCATAAATGTAATGCAATCGCAAGATATATGCTGGAGGAAAGAAAACGTAGTTTAGGCAAAAAGTTCTCAGTGGTTATTTGGTTAATGAAACCAGAAGAACCAACAAATTATCATGAACCTAGTGATAACATCTTGATACAACAATAAGAAGCTAATTCCAAAACTAGAAGTACGCACGTCTGACTGAAGCCTCAACTTGATAGCACGAATTCTCGACGGGTTTTCTTATGTCTACAACTTGTTTTTGCGGTATCGTAAGGGTTAATTCTAAGCATACTGGTCTTACTGGTGTCATCTTTTCCAACTAAACAGTGATATTCAATGCAGAACGCTGTTGGACTTTGTTTTTAAGCCTGGTTTCGGCATCAATGTACGATACATTTAAAAGTAATGTAATGATTTTGGAAAACAATATTTCCGTTTTAGCATGGTGTATTTCGTGGAAAGTCTTATTATATTTATTTATATCATTTGCAAGCAACAGCTAACGTTCAGCGCTATTCGATCGTTTATATGTTATAACAAACCTCTGAGCATATTAACCTCAATTCAGTCAATTAGTCGACAGTCGTAAACACCTTTTGTACAGAATTGGATGAAATCTAATGAAGTCTGAACTTGCCAACTTGAAAAAGAAAAAGACAATTATTTCGTATAATACGAAACACATCAAAGCCACCAGCATTTTTAGTCTAGATAATAGATGCAGGATCTCAAGTTTCTATTAAATGAAGCCACGTAAATAACTTCTGTTCTAAACCTGGAGGCTTTGAATCCATTTTAAAACAACAACCTGATACGATTCCTGGATACAATTACCGATGACAAGAAAGACAGACATTT
>JXSR01S038558.1:59961-72572 GCA_000969725.1 Ophiothrix spiculata
TAATATGCATTCTAAAATTATCTTTGTATTATCTACAGATTGTGAATACAATATGTTTTAGTAGATCGCATTTTTTTATTATTAAAATCCATCAACAACTGGCATGTCTATATAAACTGTCAACAGCTCTATTTGGTCGTTTATATTTTGGAGTACCTAGTTCCTATGATAAGGGAATATGAAATATAGCACATATAACTTCATTTACGCCATACAGATGTTAAAACAATTGAACTATATTCCTTTTTCTAGCGTGCAAAATACGACAATATTTTAATATCGGCGGTATATTTATTGAAGCGATAATAACTTTACAAGCTAAGCATCAGTCAGAATAAGAAATATTGTTACAATTTTCCATTCCCTTAAACATAAATATGAGGTTTTGCTAACTACAGATACATTGTACAGCTAGGGTATGGATAGCAGAACGTATAGCAGAATGTTTAACTTGCTGGAGTCAATTTGATCTGCATGCAAATGACTTTAATTACACATATTTTATCGTGTTTTGTTATGTTTTTGATGGAAATAAATATGATAATGATTATTATATCTGACTTTAACTCATCTCAGTTAATTTATATGTTTTTATTGCGCATTCAAGTTAGAGAGACATTTTTACTTTCCATTATTTGCTTTTTACAGCCTACTTTTTGTTATTGTTTAAATTAAACAGAAAAATAAAGTAAATGATGACGAGTCACATTTGCAAGAAAGAATTTATGAAAAATAGGTCATGTGAGATTTTGAAGAACGTTTTAGTTACAGCTGAAATTTAATGTTTCCTGTTATAAAAAGGCGACGGATATACCCTGGGAGCCAAAAGGTGATGGAATTAACCTCGTTCGTGTAACACAACTGTTTCGGTTGTTATGGATATGATTCAACCTCAAGAAAAAGAATTGTTTGAATATCTGAACACTAGATCTTAAAGTTTCGTTTCATTTGATTTTTACTGTTCTTCAATCGTTCTTTCAGCAATCGTGATGCAATATTTAACGAAACATTTCAATAGAATATTGTTTTTGCGACCTGCTTTTGAAATTGAATAAGATATACATTCCAAGATCTTCTTGT
This sequence comes from Ophiothrix spiculata, assembly GCA_000969725.1. Taxonomy (NCBI): domain Eukaryota; kingdom Metazoa; phylum Echinodermata; class Ophiuroidea; order Amphilepidida; family Ophiotrichidae; genus Ophiothrix; species Ophiothrix spiculata. The sequence goes on from JXSR01S038558.1 coordinate 61,042, forward strand.
AAAGTGCATTTTGTAAACATCTATTAATAATACTAAATATATAACATTATTCTGCTTTCCTGTTAACGTTAAACCGTGGTCGTTCATTTATATTTTGAAGTCTATAGCAAGCCTTTTGGATGTATATTGAAATCAAGTTAGTTAATTAATCGTAAACATTTTTATACAAAATGTAGTAACATTTATTTAAGTGTCAGACACTTACAGGTAATGTAATTATTTTGAATCTTGAAACGAAACATACCTCCATCATCTGCATTTTCTGTTAGATGTAACGTGTTATATTCTGTAGACGCATCAAGTTACGTATGTGACAAACCTCGATGCTTGGAATATCTTAGCTTGTGACGGGTATAAACCAAAAACTTGATGAAACTAGAGACAGCAAGAACATGAAGAAGGAAAAGGATCATGAATTTGAGATAACACCATTGCTTTAAGATTTTTTAAGTTATTTTTGAAAATTTAACCTCTCCGGCACGATTTTATCAAAAATCCTAACAACATTATACATAATGGAATAAAAAGAGATATCCCAAAAATAGATTTAGCTTTAAAGACAATGTATGCAGCGAGGCCTCTGGCGTGTTTATAAATATTCTTTGATACGAACATTATTTCTAAATTGCCAACTGATGAAAAACGAAAGCAACTCAAAGTTGTTGGCAGTTTGGCAACTTTTGTTTTAAAATGTTTCCTTAATACAAAGTTGCTATGAAAGGGAATTGATGACTTTTTACCCGGTTTTTATCACCACAATTGAAACTGACACTATGATTTCATAGTTACCTATGGATCAACAATGGAGATTTGTTATCGTTTAATGTATTTAAACTCGTATTTTTAAATTCAGACAAGGTTGATAGATGAAAATTGGATTTTATGTTCTCAAAAACCTTTGTTTTCAAAACCAGTTGAAAACAAAACATGGTTTACCACAAATTACAGTGTTTTCGCAGGGGAAGTCGTTGACGATTTAATACTTGTTATTTCTTATCCTTCAGCGTAATTTCTAGTGATAAATAGTTTAATCTGGATTTCTGGTTATTCTGCAAAGTCGTCATCGATAAAAGCCATAAAATAGTGTATTCATCATAAGTTTATTTCCTATGTATGTCGACATTTCAAGTGCCAAGTTGAGAATTCTTTACACACAAGTAAATCAAAGACAAATAGAGGGACTGCGTGACTCGAATTCCCTGGAGCTTTAACATCATTACATCCCTGCTAATAATGCTAGCACAGCAGACACTTAGGCACACAATTTGCTGCATATCTTATAATGTTGTCACCGTGCACCTACCTTATTTTAAAAACCAGATTTACCTGATGAATAATCCATGAGCAAATGATTAGAAAGAAAAGCAACACTTTTATAGACAAGACTAAATTTCCTGCATATAAATAGTTTAAGTCATTTCCCGAGTCATTTAAATATTGACAATCTATTACGCTCAGTTGCTCCAAAATCTTAATTTAACCCTGAGAAACCAAGGCACATTCTGATAGACATTTTTATTTTGGCCTCTATAATATTCCACGCAATATGTTATCTAAACTTTTGTTTGAAGACAGTCATGACAGTCATTTCTTTATAGCCTATAATTTCAAACATTTATGACTTAAGAGTTACGCATAACGCATTTAAAATCTTCGTATCCGAAAAAAGGGGGAAAAAAGAAAAGAAAAAAGAAATACATCGTGATTTTTCTGCTGAAGAACATAATAAATAAGTCACATTTGCATCTGCCCGCCATGAAGGCACACATTATTTTGCATAATAAATTCCAAAGAAAACACGATCAAAAATGCACGCCCAATCATTTTTTTTTTCAAGTTTTCAGCATCGCCATAGACCCCATATACTGCACGTGGTCTTGGGGTGGTCTTAATCATGTTAATGAAGGGATTCTATATATTTCCATATTATCTCAATGCCAGAAATCATGCTCTACCCAAAGACCCTTCTTTTTTGACCAATTATGACCCAACATAGTAATACAATTTTTCTCCCCGAATACCAAAACTAATGCTCTCACCCGATGACCCATCGCTTTTCGAAGTTGCGATCTTTCACGTGGATTCATTCATCTTTTTCCAACTAAACAGTGATATTCAATGCATTACGCTGTTGGACTTTGTTTTTACAACCTGGTTTCGACATCAAATAGGCCATACATTTGAAAGTAATGTAATGATTTTGGAGAAACAACATTGACATTTCTGTATTGTGTATTTTGTGGAAAGTGTTGTGGAAAAATTTCGTGCTATTCGGTCGTTTATATGTTTAAAATTGTTTCTTAAGTCTCTATAGCAAACCTATGGGAATATTCAATTCAATTCCATCAATTAGTCGACAGTCGTGAACACCTTTTGTACAAAATTGGATGAAATCTAATGAAGTCTGAACTTGCCAAAAAGAAAAAGACAATTATTTCGTATCTGTAACCGAAACACATCAAAGCCATCAGCATTTTCTAGTAGAAGCAGGGTCTCAAGATTCTATTAGGTGAAGCCATGTAAGCAACGTCTGCTCTAAACCTGGAGGCTTTGAATCCATTTTAAAACAACAACCTGATACGATTCCTAGATACGATTACCAATGACAAGAAAGACAGAAATTTATCATGTATATTTTGACATTCATGAATATGTATCTTTGTGACAGTTAAAACTATCGGGCAGAATGGCAGCAAAGGTTCTAGCAATATTCATGCATATCATCAATGTTAACAAGTTGAGAAAGAAATTTCCCAAAAATAATTTTGGCTGTGATTCGGTTTGGCCTGTATCGTGTATTCCTGGATTTGAAAATTATTGTAATTGTAATTCTTAGATTGCCAACTGACAAAAAGTAAAGCAACTCCAAGATATTGGAAGATTAGCTAAACATGTGTGCTAAATAAATATCAATTACATTTTAACACTTATACTAAGTGACCATTTGAAAACAAAACCAGGCGGCATAGGACACGATAAATAGTATCCACTAGATTTAGGCACGAGGGATTTCTAAAACGCAATTTAGGGTACGATTTACGTGTATTTCTATTGGGTCACGTGACTATTGAAGAAAATAATTACAAAGATCATATTTTTACCTTTCCTCAAAAAATTACAAAAGTGTTCTTATAGTAATCAACATAATTATGTTATTCTAAATCCGCTGGGGTTCAAGCGTGAACCCCACTTTTTATATACCGTATATGTGTTATCATATTTTTTTACCGATTACGAAACTAATTTTAGTGATCATCACGGAAGTTGATTTTTCCACGAATCCCAACGGCTGTAAGCCAGACGGGCGGCATAGGACATGACGCAGTCAGTGGATCGGCTACGATACCGTCCGGCAACCTGTAGCAGTTGCCGCGGCCACCATCGTCTGAACAAAACCTGGTTAATAGTAGTTACCAATGTTATTTGACCGATTTCATGTTGTTTTTCCTCATCCTTCAATGTATAAATTCTAGTGATAAATTGTTTATTGTGGATTTCTGGTTATTCTGCAAAGTCATCATCGATAAAAGCTTTAAAATAGTGTATTTATCAGAAGTTTATAACATGTTCTTTATGTATGTTAACATTTCAAGTGCCAAGTTGAGAATTCTTTACACATAAGTAAATTAAAGAAAAATACAGGGACTGCGTGACCCGAATTCCCTGGAGCTTAACATCATTACCTCCCTGCTAATAATGCTAGCACAGGAGACACTTTAAGGCACACGGTTTGCTGCATACCTTGTATATCATGTTCTAATGCTGTCATCATACATCTATCTACCTAATTTAAAAACCAGATTTACCTGATGAATAATCCATGAGCAAATTTGATTAGAGAGAAAGTCACATTTTTATAGACAAGACTAGATTTCCTGCATAAAAGTAGCATATAAATAGTTTAAGTAATTTCCCGAGTCATTTAAATTTTGACAAAAATCTTAATTTAGATGTTAAAACCAAGGCACATTCTGATATACATAATTATTTTGGCTTCTATAATATTCCACGCAATATGTTATACTTGATGCGGTGATCCTAAGAAGCACTGCTGTTGCTAAACTGGGATTGTACTATGTACATGGTGCGGAGTGACGTCAAGGCCAGTGCAGTTGTGCAGTGTATCCAAACAAATCAGGAAAAGACGATCAAATAACAAAATGACGACGACGACGATGATGAACTGAGGGTGCACTATATACAAAACTTGAAGAATTACAGGAGAGATGAGCCTGGTTGAGGATGCAGCACCCTGATGACTGGTAGTGCTGCTTCTCTGAAGGCAGATGGTGTAATCTTGAGCAGTGACTGCATGGATTGGTAACTGGTTCTATATACGGATGCTTCCCGGATAGAAGGAGAACTTGAATGCATCAATTGATGTAGTTGGGATGATGTACTTGAATCTGTGATCTTGTCTGGCAAAGTATGTAGCTGGTTGAACAATTTGTGGCATGGAGATGTTGACCAGACCATGGTGAATTTTGAAGAACATTGTGTTTTGTGCAATGAGACGACGTGTGTGAAGAGAGTCCCAGCCAATTTCGTTGATGAGAGGTGTTACACGAGTTGTTCTACGATAGTCTCTGTATACAAATCGTGCTGCTGCTCGCTGAACCTGCTCAAGTCGATCCACTAAAGTTGATGTATAGGGATTCCAGACTTCTGAAGCATATTCAAGGCGGGGTCGGATTAACGATTCATAGGCTCTGATCTTCACATAACTACTACAAGGAGCTAATGTTCTTCGTAGAAGACCCAGTGTTTGGTTGGACTTATTGATGACTTGTTGTGTGTGTTTATTCCATGATAGGTCTTTGGAGATTGTAACACCAAGATAATCATGCTCGTCAACTCGTTGTAGCGTCTCACCATGGATTGAATATTGGTAGGTGCTAGGTCTTCTCTTGCGAGTGATACTCAAGGTGGCACATTTCTTGATGTTGAACTCCATAAGCCATGTTTTGGACCAATTAGCAAGTGTCTGAAGATCATTTTGCAGGATCTCATGGTCATCAGGACTGGATATATCACGGTAAACAATACTGTCGTCTGCAAACAGCCGAATTCTTGAAGAGATGTTGTCTTGGATATCGTTGATATACACTATGAAAAAGGCTGGTCCCAACACTGATCCTTGGGGAACTCCGGACGTAACTTCAACCCAGGAGGAATGGTGACCATTGACAGAAACAGCTTGGTAACGGTTGGAAAGAAAGGCGTTAATCCAGGTCAGGGTTGATCCTCTGATGCCATAAAAATTCAATTTAGAAGATAGATGTTGATGGGAGACTCTGTCAAACGCCTTGCTGAAGTCCAACAAAATTACATCCGACTGACCTCGGATTTCAAGGGTTGTAGACCAATCGTTGACTGATGTTATAAGTTGAGTGACTGTTGAAAGTTGCTCCCTGAATCCATGTTGAGAATCCAGAATTATGTTATGTTGACTGAGATGTTTGGCCATGTGACTCAAGACGATGTGCTCAAGCACTTTACAGCACAGGCATGTTAAAGAAATAGGTCTATAATTTGCGGGATCGGACTTTGTGCCTTTTTTTATAAATTGGCGAGACAATTGCTTTCCTCCACTCATCTGGTACTTGGCCAGTGTTAATAGACTGCTAGTATAAGAAACACAGCGCTGGAGCCAGGTCGTCAGCGACTTACTTCAAGAATCGGGGAGGCAACTCATCGGGACCACTGGCCTTCGACGGATTCAATTCATTTAGTTGCTTTGCGACACCATCAAGATCTATTTTGAGGTCCGGAATGGATGAGAAAGGTGAATTTGGCTTGGATGAAACAGGTTGCGACATAGGTGTAAAAACAGATTGGAACTGTTCATTGAGAGCCTGAGCCTTTTCTAAGTCTGTAGTGCAAAGTTTGTCTTTGGATCTCAAAGTTGGGATCCCCATACTCTCTGTTCTCATCAGCTTTACATAAGACCAGAAGGTTTTTGGATTTTCTTTCAGGCTGGATCCAACAACGTTGTTAACATAGTTTAAATGCTCATGATGAATAGTTTTGACAAGTTTATTGCGAAACAATTTAAAGGCTTTCCAATCACTTGAAGAATTAGACTTTTTAGCTTTAGCATACAAGCGATCTCTTTTCCTCATCAAACGTTTTATTTGACGACTAATCCAGGGTAAGCTTCGTCTAGATTTACTCATATTGAAAGGAATGTGTGTGTCCATTATATCATGAATAGATTTTTTAATGATTTTCCAGTTTGAGTCAACAGAATTTTTACTAGGATCACTTTCAAGAAAGTTTTGTGTAAACAGTTTTGTTTTTTCCTTGAGTGTTTCTACGTTTGCCTCGTTGTAATTAAATAGCTTTCTGGGAACTTTTGGTTGAGGCTTTGGTTTCATATGAATATCAAATGTCACAATATTGTGATCAGATATGCCAGGCAGAGACTCAATGTTGCTACAAAGCTGGGGACAACTTGTAACAATAAGATCCAGGTTGCTATTGGAGACAGGCCTGGTAATCAGAAGTTGTAACTGAGCAAATGAATTTTCAAGCAAGAAATCAATACATTTGGTGTGGGTTGAAGCAGTTTTGGTATTTGTTGTTTTCCATGATTTCCAATCAATATCACCCTGCCAAAGGCTTTGGCAGGGGCAGGGTTTTGTTTTTGACAGATTTCTTTCTTCTTCTTCTTTCTACTGGCAGCACTTTGATAATGTCTTATATCTCTGGCATACAATGACCTATTTTATATCAAACTTGGGTGAAGGGACCAGGGCCACCTCCCATTTATGTCAACTGACCCCTGACCCCTCAAAGGTCACGTAGGGGTCACGTGGTCAAAAACTCGATTTTCACGAAAAAAGTTTGAACTCGACAACGTTACAAGGTATGGTCCTGAAATTTTTATTTATTTATTCATGGTATTCAAAGAGCCAGCAGGCAGCAAAGAGCTGAAAGTACTGGCGTTTACAGCAAACTTAGTTCAATTAATACAGATTCACAAAAATACAAATTACAAAAAGCAAATTACTTGAGCTAAGAGGCGTTTAGTTTGTCTATGACAAATGGAATTGTGGAGTTGAGATACCTGCTTGTTTTGCAAAGTGGTTTCTGAAATTTGTTAATGCGACGGAGGCTATGAGTATTAGCACGATATTCTGGAAGCATATGACGGTGTCTTTCCGAGTTGAGGATACCCTGACCAAATTTCAAGATGAGCTCTTCCCTACGATCAGTGAGGCTAGTGATGCTGAGTTCATGCAATGCATCCACGTAATGTAGATATTTATTACCCAGGATAATCTTGCACGCCCGTTTTTGAATCTTCTCAATTTGGGAGTTTTGGTGTTGTGTGAGAGCTTGGTGCCACACTGCACAAGAATATTCGAGAATGGGGCGGATATAAGTTTGAAAGATGGTCCGCATATCCTCTACTGGTGCAGAATATCTACGTAAAACATACAACATAAATAAACGCCTCCCAGCCCGGGTTATCATGTTTTTGACTTGTATGTCCCATCCAAGGTTATTTTGGATTTCTATGCCAAGTAATTTCATATGCTCAACCACTTGCAAAGCCTCACCACCAAGAGAAAGTTGTGGGAGTTGGACAGGATTCTTCAAAAAATTTACATGTAAAACATGGCATTTAGATGGTTTTGGCAACATGTCATTAATTTTACACAAATCATCCAAGGCATTCAAGTGATACTGGAGTTGATGAGAACCTGTTTTTGTGTAAGTAATTTCAGCCAGAGTAAGATCGTCAACAAACTTCCAACGACTAGGGACGGTTTTAGCAGCGTCATTGACCATGATAGTGAAGATTATAGGCCCTAACTTAGTTCCCAGGGGGACTCCACAAGTGATGTTTTTGTGGCTAGAAAATTGACCTTTGTATCGGACACATTGGGTGCGATTTTCAAGAAAGCTACTGATTGTTGGAATTATTGACGGTCTTTGGGGACATGAAACGTCTTGACATTGTCCACAAAATGTATTGGATGAAAAATATTTCTGGGGTCATATGGGGTCACAGAGGTCAAATAAAAAAGGTCAAATTTTCAACTTTGTCCAATTTCGACGTTTGCGGTGTCAAATTGTTCGTCTTGGAACAGCGATCAAAAGTGTTAATGGTGACCTCGCCGCCTGACCTTTCCTTGGGGGTCAAAGGTCAAAAGAAAGGTCAAATTTTCAACTTTGTTCGATTTCAAAGATTAAGATATCAATTGGACCAGCGACCAATAGTGTCAATGGTGACCCCTTCGTCCGACCTTTCCCTGAAGGTCAAAGGTCATAAGAAAGGTCAAATTTTCAACTTTGTCTGATTTCAAAGGTTAAGGTGTCAAATTGTTCGTCTTGGACCAGCGACCAAAAGTGTCAATTGTGACCTCGTTGTCCGACCTTTCGGTGGGGATCAAAGGTCATAAGAAAGGTCAAATTTTCAACATTGTCCAATTTCAAAAGTTATGGTGTCATACTGTTTGTCTTGGGTTATCGATCAAAAGTGTCAATTGTGACCCCAATGTCAGACCTTTCCCTTAAGGTCAAAGGTCAAACGAAAGGTCAAATTTTTGACTTTGTCCAAATTCAAAGATTAAGGTGTCAAATTGTACATCATTGACAAGCTATCAAAGGTGTCAATTGTGACCCCGTCTTTCAACCTTTTCTTGGGGTATACCTTTGACGCAGAGGTCATGTAGTATAAAAGGACAATCGGCAGCGTTCCTGTCTCTTCAGAGACAGGTCTATGTCTAGTTAAACTTTTGTTAGAAAATAGTAATTTCTTTATAGCCTATAATTTCAAACATTGGTGACTCAAGAGTTATTAAACAAAGGAAAGTAACTCACTTGAAAACTTTTTATTCACAAAACAAATACATCGTGCTTTTTCTGCTAAAGAACATAATAAATAAGTCACATTTGCCTCTGCCCGCCATAAAGGCACACATTATTTCGCATCATAAAATGCAAAGAAAATTCGATCAACATGTGATGCTTTAAGGACTAAAGTGACACCTTAATGAACTTCATACGATTTCCAGAAGTCAAGTAATGGTCCGTCAAAGGTTGTCATGGAGTAAAACGTACAACTATGATCAACGCGTTCAAAGATCAGTAAGCCCTATATTTTCTGTTGATTGCCTTAAAAAATATGCAGATTTATTTCACATTTCCTATCATCTTCTTGAAATGAAACTTTGCTGGTATTTTGTAGTAAGCACAAGGATCGTTAATCTGTCAAAAATCAATTTCGGCAAATTACGACCTTGACATGTATTTTCACCTGTAGCGCAAAATGAAGTTTCTGGTATTTACGGCTCATACGGGCTGGAAGGTCACATTTGTAATGCAATCGCAAGATATCTGCTGGAGGAAAGGAAAAGTTGTTTATGCAAAAAGTTCCCGGTGGTTATTTGGTTAATGAAACCAGAAGAACCAACAAATTATCATGAACCTAGTGTTAACATCTTGATACAACAATAGAAACCTAATTTCAAGACTAGAAAGAACGCACGTCTGACCGAAGCCTTATAACTTGGTAGCACGAATTCTCGACGGGTTGTCTTATGTCTACAACTTGTTTTTGCGGTATCGTAAGGGTTAATTCTAAGCATACTGGTCATACTGGTGTCATCTTTTTCCAACTTAACAGTGATATTCAATGCATTACGCTGTTGGACTTTGTTTTACAACCTGGTTTCGACATCAAATAGGCCATACATTTGAAAGTAATGTAATGATTTTGGAGAAACAACATTTACATTTCTGTATGGTGTATTTTGTGGAAAAAATTTCGTGCTATTCGGTCGTTTATATGTTTAAAATTAAAACCTCTGGGAATATGTAATTCAATTCCATCAATTAGTCGACAGTCGTAAACGCCTTTTGTACAAAATTAGATGAAATCTAATGAAGGTTGAACTTGCCAAAAAGAAAAAGACAATTATTTCGTATCTCTAACCGAAACACATCAAAGCCATCAGCATTTTCTAGTAGGAGCAGGGTCTCAAGATTCTATTAGGTGAAGCCATGTAAGCAACGTCTGCTCTAAACCTGGAGGCTTTGAATCCATTTTATTACAACAACCTAATACAATTCCCTGATACAATTACCGATGACAAGAAAGACAGACATTTATCATGTATTTTTTGACATTCATGAATATGTGTCTTTGTGACAGTTACAACTATCAGGCAACATGCTATCAAAGGTTCTAGCAACATATATTCATATCATCAATGTTAACAATTTGAGAAAGAAATTTTCCAAAAATAGTTTTGGCTGTGATTTGGTTTGGTCTGTATCGTGTATTCCTGGATTTGAAAATTATTGTAATTGTAATTTTTAAATTTTGCCAACTGATGAAAAAGTAAACTCCAAGATATTGGAAGATTAGCTAAACTTGTTCTAAATAAATATCAATTGCATTTTAACACTTACGGCTACAGTCCCTAAAAACGTCTCGCTCGGCTGACTGTCATGTTTACTGCACGTTTTTACCTACTTAAACCTATCAGAATATCACAATTTTTGGCGTACATATTGAATAGAGTCTTTTATTTAAACATGTAACTTTACTAGTGATTTCACGTCCATTATCAAGGTCAAAATGACGCCTAAAGACTCCTTTGAAAAAGTTGACCCTTTTTCGTCGAAACCTCATAATTTTATAATGTTTGAACAATTCGACTGGTTTCAAATTTTGACAGATTGTAGGCTTGATACTTCTTATTATATTACAAACAATATTTTATAAATATGCTGAGTTGATTTTGAATGATAATGTAACAAACCCGGGTGGTTTTGCTCGAAAACCCGGACGTGAATTACGACTCTGAGTTTGCCCTGTTTGAGCTGTGAATTGCCTGTTTTAAATATCTACATTATCTACATTTGTCTGATATACGTATTCGCATAATTTACTTACAAATTGAGAATTCCAATGAAGCAAAAATTTCAATTTTTATGTAAACAAAAGAAAAATACGGCATTCTAATGTTTATGATTTAGATTTTAGTTCACACTCTCAACGCTACCTTGATAGCTCAGCGGTAGATCTCTCGCTTCGTAATGCATGACTAACCCCCGCCATAATCCATGGTTCGAATCCCCGCAAAGGCAGTGGAAACTATTTATCTTTTCATAATTAAAAAATAGTTAGGATTCACATTTTCCTGAGCATATGGAATCCTCGTACCCTTGAGTGATCATTTGAAAACAAAACCTGGTTAATCACAAATCACATTGTCGTCCCAGTAGTTACCAATGTTTATTTTGACCGATTTCATGTTGTTATTTCTCATCCTTCAATGTATAAATTCTAGTGATAAATTGTTTATTTTTAATTTTTTAATGTGGATTTCGGGTTATTCTGCAAAGCCATCATCGATAAAAACCATAAAATAGTGTATTCATCAGAAGTTTATACCATGTTCCTTTATGTATGTTGACATTTCAAGTGCCAAGTGGAGAATTCTTTACACATAAGGCTAATTCCATGATCTTGTATCACATACATGAATTTTTCAAGTTCAATTCTGACATAA
>JXSR01S038559.1:7594-19920 GCA_000969725.1 Ophiothrix spiculata
AAGACTGCCAATTCATCTCTGCATTTTAAGTCTAAAGTGTTTTATATAAATTTGGAAGTTAACAAAACCAATTTTGTAATGTAACCTTCATCTTGATATGTATTATTAACTTTTATTTTACTCTGTTACCTATTTTCAGGGAGTTGCTTGTACACAACAGCCAGCTAACTGTGCCGATACTAGATGCATTGACAAACCTTAATCTGACTCCAGAAATTACAACACAGGTACCTATGACAGATGTTCCACAATAGAATACGTAAATTCAATGTGTAGTGCCGGCAGTGAATGGATTCACACAATTTATGCTGTTTGTTTTTACCGTGGTTTGGGATCCCTTGAGTTTCCCCAGGTCGTCCCTTTTTGTGTTGACCATGCCATGGGAGATCAGATATTGTGATTAATGTATAGGTTGCAGTTATTGTTTTGCCCTTGTAAAATATGAACTCAAAATCTGTTAATATGATCGACATTTCCCATAAATAGTTGTGGCAAGTCTGGAATGCAAACAGGAGGAAGCAAAATATTAATTTTGACTGAGAGACAAAGGTATTTATTTAGCAAATGAACACCTTGGAGGAAGTTATTTTCCACTGAGTTCTGCAATATTGAGTATGGAGTAGTAACCATGCTCACATACTCATAGCAAACCCAATTATATCTGCGATGCGTTGTAGATATTGGGATTCAAACCCGCAAAGCTTGAAAGATTTTAATTCTTTGTGAATTACAGTTTTAAGGAACAAAATATATACAGAAACTTTGGGATGTTCATGCAATTGAAAATCCTTCCTTTTACCCATTGTCATTAATAAGTTTGATATATAGACGTAAACAATAGCTTATTATCTAACCAACATGACCAAGATGGACAGTTCTGCAAATGGATGTCACTAGTGAGTCCAAATGATCCATTTTGGGGTATTGTATACACTTATTACTCAATCTATGTTGACTTTAACAGGTTCGCACCGCAGCCTTACAAACATTGCAGTCAGCTGAGTTGGAGGATCTGCCTGTTGTTGTCAAATTTATCCTGCAGTCTGTTACATCAACTCAAGCCTCAGAGGTAAGATGTAATCAATAAGGCATCTTGTATTACCTGTATGTCAGTATAGACTCAGAATATAGACCGTAGTGATCTGAGAGTCTTTGGTATAACATCACTAAGTAGAGTTTGAGGATTAGCCCATCGTTAGATTCACTCTGAAGCCAGTTACCGGTACTTAGACACATACCTCAGAGGAAAAATGATATCATATTCAAGGCCTCGTATTATGTTGCTTGTGCTGTCACATAGTAATTTTAAGGTACCCTTTGGCTTTTCAAGTAGGGGGAGTTAGAGGGTCTGCCCATTTTCATTATCCTGTTACTTTTTTATGTTTTTTGTATTTCATTATAAAGAATTATGGTAGTCATAATGTCATAAACTTGATATTTTCCATGACACATTAAATTAACATTGATTTAAAGAAATCCTTTGGAAATCCAGTAAACAAGGGCTTCCCAAACTTTTCGAAATTGTCATTACCAATACATTTGATAATTCAAAGATGCACAATTTTATCACTCTCTTGTGTGCATTTGTGCAATAACTATATAGATAGCTTATGTGCTCCTGTATGCTACAGTTTATGATTTGTTTTAATAATTTAATTTTGTTTGATTTCATGATTCAGGTAATCAGCGAGCTTCGAGACAACCTGGACCTTCATCTGATGTCCCCAGATACATCAACTCCGCAGCCTAGGCGTGGGTATGTCAGCATCCTTTTTTTTTTTTGTATTTTCCTTCACATCATGCATTCATGCTTATATATGTCAAAGCAAGATTTCATTGACAAGTTGTAAAAACTTTGAGGATCAGCGTAACAATTTCAAATTGGTAAAGTTGTGTAATTTCAAGCAGAGCACATTTGCTTTATTGCACTGTGCCATCCATCATTCGTATATCACTTTTTAGGTCCTGGCAAACTTGCAGGGAAGCAAATTGTAAGATGTTGATTTTAGAAACCATCACATTATTTGAATAAATGGTTTGATTTATTCTTAGGTTGGCAAATGCACACAAAGAAGGTGATTGTAAGCTGTTGATTTTAGATACCATCACGTCATACATAAGTTTCTGGAAGGCAGTCAGAGAAGGCTGGATCAAGGTTAGTTAAGTTGGTTACTGTCGTGGTGGTCGTACAACCAGCGTTACGTCAAACATTTAAAGTGCGCACACTCGACCTTGTTGCATCAAGAAACTTAGCGGCAATATCATTGTGTGTTTTTTATAAATGTGTTTATCGTATATATGTATTTATATGTTGATATTGAAATAAATCAGAATCAGAATCAGAAGCACGACATGATGGTCGCAGCGACACGTTAATTTGAGTTTGGAATAAATTCAACTTTTCTTGCGACATACCCAAAATTGCAAATGTTTGGTCGCGTGCCGCAACGACAGCTAGTCTGAAACCACCTTGCAATGAATAAATGGCATCCCAGGCATGATTATCTTCAGGTTTTTGTTTGAATTCAGGCAAAAATGCTTGGATCTTCACTGTACAAAAGTATTGGGAAATTCACATTTTCAGGCAAATTCAGGCAAAATTACAAAAAGCCATAACCATCCCTGCATTTGCATGTGGGAGACAGTTTGAGTTTTAGTATTTTTGCTTTTGGAACACTTTCAAAATGCAGGGATGCAAGTTTTCTGCATTTTTGCAGAATTCTGCAATTTTATTTCACTTTCTGTAAAAAATTATACAGTGTCTATTAATAGCATCTTTGTAAATATTCTGCAAATTTTACACTTATCAATTTACATCCCTAGAATCATCATTTATTAAAGTTTGGAAAAGCACTTCAGTTGCACAAGTTAAAATTGTTCAAGAATTTGTTTTTATTTATGCAAAGTCCACTCTTTGATGTGCTGCATCATATGTTATCTGAGAGTCCATATGATCTGCAGAACAAGTATTTTTTCCTTCATTTATGACATGACAATTCTCACTATCATGTACGTCTGAATTTTAAACTTGATTCTCTCGATTTGGGCAAACATCTGCTACCCATTTAGGAAAACTGCATAATTCTGATCTACATGATTTTCAGTTTAATTTAAGCTACTGAGGTCCAGGTGTAAACGGGGGGCTGCTTTGGATAAATCCAAATAAATGGAATATGCTGCTTATCAATGATTAAGAATGCAGTTTCTGTAGAACTCACAAATCTCATGTATTCCTTTTTGAACCAGGCATTAGAATTGTCTGATTTTTATCCAATTTCAGATTTTTTGACATCACAACCTGTGGTCTCTGAGGGCATTGTGAATTTGAAATAATATTGCTAAAATGCTACAAACCCAAGAGCTTCGCGGGTCGATCACCCTAGACCTCTGTTGTGCATTGTACTATTATTAATCATATCTCTATGCTATTTAGTAATTTCTACCATTTATTGCTTTGCAGGCAATAAATAGTGTGAATTCAAAAAGTGAACACAAGGTACGTTTCCATTTTATTTGATCTAAGTTTTTAATGTTAAAGTGCTTTGTATTTAGTTTGCTGACATCTTGTGTAACCTAAACATCTTTGCTTCTTCTTGCTCAAAAACAAAATATCAAGTGCCGAATCTTGAGCATGGACTGGCACCTAGACAAAGTGATGGCATTTGATGCTGATTGCTTAACAGGCAATGATATTTAGGGATGATGTATGGGAACCATGTTTAACTTTACAATCCTCAGGTTTAAAAAATGCAAGTGCATCCCCAGAGTGAGAGTTTTTTATTTTTATTTTTGATTTTGCATCATTTACAGAAACAGTCTAAGTAAGGGCTCTTCCCTAAATTACAAAGCCCTCATTAGGAATCCTGTTTAGAGCCGAGAAGGAGCACTGCTTTTCACAATGCTTTCAAGTAGTTTGAATCACTATGCCAATAAATCATATAGAAACTAATTCAGTCACTCTTATGAACCAGTTAAAATCGTTAGGCTTTAATGACACAGAATTATTAAGTGTAAAAACAAGAGATTTTGGAACAAGGAATTCTTTCTGCAGGGTTTGTGTGTACTACAATTAAAGGAAGAGTCGATATGTTACAGTTACCAAATCAATATATTGTATAAAAGACACTTTCTGCAAGCAGATCTTACAACAATGATGTTGTTTGTGTATCGCATTGCATTGAATAGACAAGTTGAAACTTCAATGTTATTATTATTTGTATCATTTCCCAGGCCTTGGATGTGATTGTACTGATCATCATACACTCAGCTGCATCAGATCGCAAGAAACCAGTGGAATCCATATTCCGTAATAAGATCAGATCAGGGCAGCTGACTGAAGCACTTTTACAGACTACATTCTCTTCACATTCACAGGTCAGTTGTACTTTTCAGAAAAAAATAAGAGTTTTGTGAATATTTTGTATATGGGTTGTTGACAGGGATGTGTATGATAGGGGTGGGTGGGTAGGTGTGAATAGGGTAGTTGTTAATAGGATGAGCAACAAGAAAATTGAAAAGAAGTCTGACCGATATACCCAAGATCGAAATTGACCGATTCCTGTCTTAGTTAGATTACAAATTGGCGATTCCGATTCTCTAAATGTATAATACAAAGAACAATAAATTGCCAACATTTGCAAATATTGGTGAATCCATGCAATCATTTACACATCTGGGCAAAATATGTAGTGTTCATAGTATTATTAATAGCGCGCTTGTTCTGGTAAGTCTGGTTGGTACTAAAAGATTCAATTAACTTAGGGTTTGTTGGATTGACATGTGAGATCGGCAAAATGTAGATTTGTTTGTAATTCCGATCCAGATCCGATAAGCTTAAAATCGGTTTTATGCCCATCCATTCGATCAGATCGGTCAGACACTAAAAAGATATATTTCTGTTTGTAAAGAATTTGTCTTCAGGCAGCTCGAAATTTAGTCAGTGGCTCGTTTCTGTCAATATCAGGCATACAATTTGTTCCGTAGCAAAAATTAGGTAACAGGGCATTGGGTACCACAGCCTCAATTTCAGTTAATTTTTTAGCTACAAAAAGACACATTTGTTTGTAAAACATCAGTAGCATTGTCATCTGATTTTAATTGATTTGATTTTGTCTCCATTCATACAGGCAATTCGTAAATACTTCCCTTCCATTTTAAGCTTAGCTGAGGTACTGCTCAGGTCTCCAGAACCCACTGTCAGCCTTTACGCATGCTCCATGTACAAGCATGCATTCCTGGCTTTTGATATGTACTGTAAACAGGTGAGGTTTTTGCTTTTTGAATTTACATTACTTTGAATCAGTGGAAGTATGTGGATGATCCCATGTAGAATGAGATTATGTTAACAAGAAGACAGGAACATATTATTGATGTAAAATCAATGATATACTACCACAAACCATTTAAATATCTGGTTTTGCATATATTCAAGAATCTAGCCCAATTCTAGAGTTCATGGATTACAAATTTCCTTACCAAATAGAAATACAGAGTTATTATGTCAAACGATTAGGCATCCTTCAAAGCACTTCCCTCCTCTGGCTTTGTTTTTATCGTTCATAATGGACCTCCCTGATGATATCTCATCTGAATTTCACCGACAGTTGTGTAATGTATAGACCCATCCACAATTACTCTGATCTTTCCTGTTTACAAACGATCTAGTTAACTTTGTCATATTCCCAGCTAATCAGGGAAATCAGGGATATTTATTTTACTTTTTCCAGTCAAGGACTTTGATACAAAACGTTTCAAAACAGGTAAAAGTCAGGGAATTTTGGTTGGCCCATAAAATCAAAAGCAGTTAGTAATACTCTTGTATTTTTTTGCAAGCCCCCAAAAAACCCTTCCAGGACCGAGACTTTTAACATCCGAGACTATGACCAAGACCAGAAGAGTAGAAATAATTGTCATGAAATTTCGAGACTTCATCAGGGAAAAAATCAGGGAATTTTGATTTGTAAACTAGGTGAAACTTTAAATGACACAATCAGAACTTAACCCTTTGAACCCTGGCCATTCCATGTGTATCTGTACCGCTGACCCGGGCCAACCCGAAAGTTTATAATTAAAATATAACCCCTAACTTACTTTGATTTTGATTTCCCTTGCTCAACTTTTTAATTTTACAGTAGTCTGACTTGTTCCAATAACCAGCATTCACAAAAGAATACTATTTATGTTGACCAACATATTCATTGTAGTCTTTGGACGAAGCCACATTTGTTGAAAATTGTGATAAATTTACAAAAATATGAGGAATTTTTCACCTCTTGAGTAAATAAGAGCAAAATGACCCATCAACCATGGGTTCAAAGCTTCATTGACGTCTTGCAATATTAATAAAGACTATTTAAAATTATAACTACCCATGCTTGTTGACAGACACATCAAGTTTCTGACACGTGACCTAAAAGCCGGTAAACCAGCTTATCGGGTATACGGTAGATATACACTAATCCGGCTCGTCGGGTTCAAAGGGTTAATAGCTAATAATTTGATTTTCTGATGAATTTATGCACATAGGAAGTTGTGGGTGCCTTAGTGGTTCACATCAGCAGTGGGTTTGCTGCCGAGGCTGATGCCGCCCTTGATGTGCTGTCGCAACTAGTGGAAAGTAATGCACAAGACTTGGCACAATTTGTTATTTTTATCAAGGTAAGGGATTGTTGAAAATGTTCCTAGGGATTTGTATTTTGACGAATTTATGGGAGTTGAACGTTCATTTGGTTTGATTTTGCATGAATTGAGATAAACCCCTGCGGGGCCCCATTACTCAAAGTAATGCACGTTCATCCATATTATGAGATGATAGATAACAGGCACAACAATAAATAAAGTTCATCGACATGTTAATGAGCTAAAAGTAGTGGTTTTTTTTTGTGGTGATGACATGTAAATTGTGCCTACATGTATCTCTGCCAGTGGCGACATTGTCAGGTCACAAATGTTTTTGTTCGTAATTTAAATATGAAACATAGACCCTACTAAGTGTTTCAGGGGGATAGCCCTTTCAGGCCTTTACTGGCCTTTTGTTATCTCCTCAATATCAGTTTGTATATGTTTATGTTTACGTTTTATGAAATGTCTAATTTTATGATATTGAAATAAAATTTGAATTGAATTGAAAATGGATCCATTTTCTTGATGGTGAAGCTTGCTATACACAACTTGAAAAACAAGCATGACAAAAGGTGTTTTGGTGATAATGAAATCATAAGAGACATTTAACAATAAACTTAAGGTGATGTTGATTTTTTACATTTATTTCAGGGTATGCTGGACTACTTGGACAACCTCTCCATGTCACAGATCCGTAAACTTTTCAGTGTGCTCAGTGCTCTTGCCTTTGGACCAACTACTCAAGATACAGCTACCATTCAAGTAAGTGTGTCATAGGGTTTTATTATTTATTTTTTTTGAGTCAAGTTTCATAGATAAGTGGTGACTCAAATGTCTAATTGTCTAAGAATGTAACTTCAAAATTTTGATTAAAAATATGTGTCAATTCTAGACTGCCAACAATAACAAGAACACAATCTTGACTTGCTAAGAAAATTAAAATAAAAGCAGCAATTAGAACTATCTCATCAGGCTGTAACAAATAAGTTACTCTTTTTCCCGGGGAGTTACTATATAGTTCTGCTAACAATGATACATGTTAGCTTGAACCATGCATGCAAGGAAATAAATTAGTCCATATTTTTGGAATCATAATAAGGTAGCCAATCTTGTCGAATATTCAAATGACATTAGTTAGAGGTATAAGGTTTGTTCATGTGGTAGCAACAAAATTAACCAAAAATAATACTAAGATTCATGCACAAAATATTGAAGCAGTGGTTTGATCTTAATCAATCCTAATCAATGATTGCTTGTGTCTTACACATTGTAAAAACACTACTTCACACAATGTTGTAGAGTACAAGGGATATGGATCTCGTCCATAGTCTGATTACTTAATACTTTATACTTCAAGCTTTATAGTACAGTGTGAGCCAGTAACCAGGATGTGACATATTCGGTACACCGGTGTGCTCCTACAACTTTGGTCTGAGAAGAGTGACATGAGACTATAAAGGCAGTGGACCAGCATTATTCCATAACATCCTGAATTAGCTTTTATAGAGCTCATATAGAGTTGTACTTCTGAAGAAGGCTGAATGTTTAGAGATATATTTTAGTATGCCTGTGATAAATTTGCAACAATGTATGTAAATGTTATCACTAAAATGGTCCGTTATTTGCGCAAATGTGAGATTGTTTTTTATACACAGGATGAGCTTCACATAGTGATTCGCAAACAGTTATCAAGCTACAATCCCAAATACAAGCGTATTGGAGTGATAGGCGCCCTCATGATTGTACGAAATATGGCGCATACATCAATGTAAGTAGTTATGAAATAAAGGACTTATCAAGTCTTATCTTGTATAGTAATTCTCAAATTCCATTGTTTGAACTTGATACTCAAATGTATCATCAGGTGGCAACTATCATGGGACTGCATCACCACATTTTTTTTTCTTGTCAGTTTTCAAAAGCTGTGTTGAAAAACTTTGGGTCCACCTTTTGAGTCTCATATGTCAGCTGTCAGTCGATAAAAATAAAAAAAATTGCACCCCAATATTGAAACTGTGGCTACGCCTCTGATGCAAACACCCTATGGTCAGTTTCACATAAAAATACAGAATTTGCTATAATTATTCGCATACTTGATGTGTACTCAATTCACAGCAGGCCTAATGGGGGAACCAGCACATCGACGGGTGAGAGTAACGAAAGCTACAGGCAGGTAACCAGTCTCCTGGATGATGTCAAGAAGAGTAACAATAAAATGCCTGAGGCCATGGCCTTGTTCTATGATGAGTTGGCGACCATTGTACAGAAGAGACAGCTCAATTCTAAAATTGAGGTAGGTTTGTGAGTTAAAAGAACTAGCCGAGATCACCTACAATCTTGGCCAAAATAGTCGGGACACTTGTTAAGTTAAGTTTATTTCAGCAAGTTTACAAGAGTGTAAGATCCGTTGCACAGTTTTTAATAAGTTGATAGTTAAATCTGCTACAAAATTGAGGATTGAGAGCCACAAAGCTGTATTTGCACGGGCAATAAAGAGCCGTATTTGCATCTTTGTTGCCCGTGCAAATACTGCCTTTTTTTACTCTTTGTTGCCCGTGCAAATATGGCCTTGTGGCTCTCAACCCTCGAAATAATGAAGAAATTCACCATTACTTGAAGATATGACAAAGCAAGTTTCAGCCAGGCCTTGGGTACTAAGCAGTCTAAGTAAGAATCTTACATGTTTTTCCTTCTATTTTCAGAATTGGATTGGTCAAACTATCCTTGAAGATTTCCAGGATGATTTTGTGGTTGATATTGAAGCAGAATATGTAAGAGGGTGAGTATCAGTTCACCATAGAGTCATAGTTGCTATCTGCCACTTTTTGACAATCAAGGATGTATTCATAGCTTAGCCATGATAATATTAATCCTACACTGACTCAGTGTATAACTTGGCCTATCAGGAACCAAGAATTTGCAGTATTCAGAATGAATTGAAAATGCTCAGTATACTTTGCATGCTGTGTTTAGATTTTATGATTGTAGCATTGATAAGTGTTTGTGTTTTGTTTCGTCAGGTGATTGTTTTATTATACATATTATATTGCATAGACTCATTTTTAAAAAAAACTGCAAAGAATTATTATATTGTGTCCATTATGAATTTGGTTGATGAATAGGCATTCCTTTTTCTGACAAAAATCGATGCACTTGGATGCATTTTGATTGATGTCCAATTTACTGGACCCCTTACCTCATATAGTGAACTCACCAAATGTCACTCTGAATGCATCAACTTATGTCACTTGTAAAGTAAAATGCACATTTTATTAATGTGTAATTTAACAATATATGTGACAATTTTCCACAGAGACTTTGGCCTTGCTATGGATGAGTTGTATGGTTTAGAAGCAGATGATTCACAAGGCAGCATTGCGGTCAACCTCCTGCCTTTGATTAGTAAAGCAGAAAGAGCACATCTCAACAACAGTATGATTAGCAACACAGGGGATGCAGATAGGTTAGTGGGTTAACGACCAGGGTTGGATTGTTGGGGTGTGGGGAGGTGCGAGTAGCAGAAAATTCACAAGGCAGCATTATTGTCAATCTCTTTCAATACAGTAGTAGAGCAGAAAGAGCACATCTCAACAACAGTATGATTATAGTAACACAGGGAATGTAGACAGGTCAGTGGGTGTATGACTGGGGGAGGAATGGGATGAGGGTTGGACATTGTTAATAGTCTATCTCGACACAAACGAAATGTGTTATGTGTAGCTGACATTTCCTTGGTATCTATTCAAGTGAAACAAGAAGACTGTGACAGATTCATATGACTTAGATAAATTGCATGGGTGTGAGAGTTTTGTTTCTCAGCTGATTTTCTTTAATTTCATTGAGCAAAATTTATTTATTTTTCATTTTCAGCCAATTTTAGACTATATTTTAATTTTCTTTTCCACTTTTTAACAAAGTTATCTTTGTTTTTTTTACAAAAGAGACCACTTACACGTCTGACATTCAAGTATTTTATTGTGAATACTGGTAATTTTTTTGGCTACAGTGTTTCTTTTTTCCCTATTTCAAACAAAACTTTGATATGTTAAAAATACAGGAACCACAAAACATACACATTGATACACACAAGTTAACCATTGTTTTGCCATTTTTGTTTCTAGAAACGTCTCTCCTTTGTGTCTGTCACCACACTTTCGCCTGCTGCAAATCTGTGAGCTGGTCCAAAATAACGGTAACCTGGAAGGCATCGATGCCCTACTGGGATGCCCTGTGTATGGAGTCAAAGAAGATGTTGTAGACAAGGTGGACTCACTCAGCAGACAGGAGAGGGAACTCATGTGTACATGCTTGTTTATGACTGTCAACTGGTGCAGAGAGGTAAGATCTGCTACAGAAAAAAAGTTGTATGTGCATTATGCTGGTTTCAGACTTGCCTGTCGTGTGGTCGTATGACCAGCTTGACCTTGTCGCATCTCATAACTTTTGCTTGCCGTACGACAAGCCGATATATTGATTACCCTGTCGTGATGGTCGCAACAACAATATATTGAGTTGGAATAAATTCAACTTTTTTGCAACAGACCATTGCGGCAGTATGCAAATGTGTCGTGCTACATTACGACAACTCAAAATTGCATTTCAGATTACATGCCAGTTGCTCTCTTTTACCTTGGAAGATTATGCAGCAATGTGCAGATGACCAGTAGTCTGCAAGACAGTTTTCATCAAGCATTTGCCTGCTGGACAGAAAACAATAATGCAGTATGTTCATTTCAGATCAAGTAAATATGTTTTATACGTTTCATGATGGATATAATATGTTAAACCAAATTCCATTAAACCCAATACTGCAACTCGGGTTTTTCTTGAATGCAATGACTTGCTGATGAATGAAGAGAAGTGGCGAAAACTCACAATATAAACTTTCAGTTAGTCTGGCATAACATTAGAGAAATTCTTAGTCTAAAGAAATTCTTAGTCTATATATTCTTATAGATGAAGATGGGCAACACAGCCATCAGTACACACATAAGCCTTCATTTCAACTCTATCTCTATCTTAGACACAAGGTTAATTATGTAAATTCTTAAAATGGTATTTACACAGCCATCAAGTTGTGTTTATGGGCCTTGGAAAGAGTTTGTCTGCATCTGTTTTGTAGCTGATCATACTACTGTTTTTGCATCTTTTTTCAGCTGTTGAATGCCTTTGCTGTCCTTACTGACCCAGAGATGAGAGCCAAAGTCCTTGGACGACTTCAGAATATCACTCACATACAAAGGCTACTTGAAAAATGCTTAGCAGGTAATCCTTTACCCAGTATTGATTGGCTTTATGTAAAAATGTCAAAGGTTTTACCTTTTTAGCATGTTCAAACTTTTTTGAAGGCGAAACATCAAAAACCTGGAAATAATGTGTTTGGATGTATGTGCTGGCGTTTGACAAAAATACCTGGAAAACTATTTAGATGGATACTTTATTGTGAAATAGATATTTCATTTTTGTCATTGAGTACTTTAAATTGGCCTCTTAAAAACATACCATTTAATGCAATGAACCAAACAAATTTGATCAGTAGGTCGCCATCAAGGCATGTTAATGGGTGATCTTGGGTAAAACATTCAATGCAGTTGCTTTCTTGACCCAAGCTTATTTGGGGAGCTGTTGTGAAGAATATTGCAATCTAAGTACAGGAGGAATGGATGCTTTATTATTTGGGGAGCTGTTGTGAAGAATATTGCAAT
>JXSR01S038562.1:5963-18541 GCA_000969725.1 Ophiothrix spiculata
AGTACCTTTATAACTCTTTATATTAATGCTTTAAACTGCTCTTCAAAGTACAGAGGATGGATCAGTCCAACTTGTGTTTGCAATTCGGTTAACCACTCTAAAATGAACCTGTAACAATTGTACATTAACACGTGCAAGTGAACCGAAGTAAACGAGCTGGAAAAACAAAAGAATTTACTATGCAGAAAATATCTACATCGATTAACCGCATTATTAATGAGGAAAGTAGTAATTAAGTATTAATGAAACGTAATGGATATTGCTCATAATAGAGCGAGTTGTTCATCCAACATGGCCATTTCAGAAACCCGTCTCCATTGCTGATTAGATTAATCGCTGATATCCAATGATACTACATGAGGAGTACTAAATTGAGCGAGAAACCACAGTGTTGTTTTAAAAAATATTAAAAGTATACCATAGATATAATCATAAAAATATATGTTACGGTCCATCCCAAAACAGTCGTAGATGCAGCAGCCTCTTTGTCATTTTCAATATTTTAATTAATTATTTATGAATTAACTAATAACTAACTGATTACAAATTGAATATTCAAAGATGAAAACTATTTTTTAAATACTAACAAAAATTATTCCTTATTAATATTTTCACGCATTTTGAGCACTTTTTCTCCCGAAACATAAAAAAAATCACTCTGCATGACTAACTTTTAATTCATCAAATAAGACATGTTTTTGTTTTTCTACATTCAAACGTGGGATATACTTTGTCCGAATTTTTTCTTAGCGTTCAATTTTCACCACGGTGTCATTTTAAATGAATATTTTTGTTCCATATCTTTCACATGGTGTACAATAATTTTTACCATTGTGTTAAATGTTATTATAATTATCATGATTGTAGTGATTTTGTGCCCTGCAAAAATTATTTTCCATTGCACGGCATGAACCAAACCTGTGTGATATCATGATATAAAACAAATATTGAATGCCTATGCACGTGCAATAGTACAAAATATATCATTCGGTCAAATTTGGACTGATCCATTTCACTCGGCTACGACTGATCCATTTCACAAAGTCCAAATTTGACCCCTATTGCACTCTCAGGCATTCAATTTTTGTATACTATCATCTCAATGAAAGATTAGCTTACAATAAGATATAATTGATAGGAATCCATATTAAAATTATCATTTAAAAGTAGTATGAACTTGGATGAAAAATAGTTCACCATGTTATACATTTTGCATGATGTGAAAAATGTAACATAATGTTCCTTCAGAATGAACATTTTACACCCTCATAAAAAAAATCACACCATGTAAAAATCTGAAACAAAATGTTGTTAAGGTTCTTAAAACTAATCCAAAAGATTGTGCACTTACGTGGACGTTTCGACAACAAGCTGTTGTCTTATTCATAACTTATTTGGTAGTGACTTCTCCTGGTAACTGACGACGCACGTCCAGTGTTGCCATTTCCGGTGTTGCCAGTTGATTTCTTGAAATTCTCAGGAGTCAAAAATTGGTCATAAATGTGTGATAATTGATAGTGTCCTTCATCTCTGTTCATAGTAGCGCCCCCTCGCTTTCTGATTTCTATAGCCAGGCTCCCGGCCGTATCAATCGCTTAATCCATATCGGAGATGGTATCTAGTAAACCACCTGTAGCCGATAGAATCCAACTCAAGTCGAAACTTGGCCAGCGTGTTGAGATCGTCGAAATCTCCGGAGCAAAAATATCACGAAGGAGGAAAGAATAGCTCTACAGAACCTGAAAAAAGCAGAGGACATAACAATACTACCTGCGGATAAAGGGAAAGCTACCGTTGTACTCGATAAAGATGTCTACGAAGAGAAAGTTAACAACATGTTGGGAGATGAAAAGACGTATGATAACTTCAGTCCGATCCAACGCAGAAGTACAAATGGAAACTCGTTTCTTTGCTATCAAACTTGAAGAAGGAAGGTAAGATCACTGACTACATGTATAAGACGTTGTACACTACTGCCGAAAATGTACCGAGGTTATACTGAACACCAAAAATTCAAAAGCCTAACACTCCATTGAGGCCAATCGTCGACTACACAGTACATCGAGGTGGTTTGCCGACATTCTAGGTGCATTAGCGGGAAAAACTCAAGATCATGTGAAAAATTCAAAGCATTTAGCCGATGAATTATCCAAACTAGTTATTGATGACAGTGTCATTTTAAATTCTCACGATGTCGTAAGTTTATTTACGAACACACCCATCGACCAGGTGTTGGAAATAGTAAGAAAGAGATTGGACAATGAGAACATCCTGAAAGTGTACAACAAAGATAATGGTTTCAACATTACTACTGACGATGTGGTTCAACTACTGGAATTTGTCTTGACTAATAGGTATTTTATGTTCCGGGGGGAAATTTACAGACAGTTATTCAGCACTGCGACGGGTAGTCCGGTATCACCAATTGCCGCCAATATTTTCATGGAGGATTTAGAGCAGAAAGCCATCAGTACAGCACCTCCCGATATAAGACCAAAGCTATGGCTGCGAAATGTCGCACTCTTATATGACATTCTTGAAGTTGTGAATAAAGACAGTGTTCAAAGACTTACTGATCATATAAACCAAATTGACACCTCTGGATCCATCAAATTTACGTATGAGAAAGAGTCAGAAGGAAGAATACCTTTCCTCGGTACTTGCATCGTTAAGAAAGAAGACTGTACTGTCAAATTACTGGTCTACCGTAAGCCAACACACACCGACCAGTACCTTAACTACAACTCGCACCACCCTCTACACCAGAAATTAGGAGTCATCCGTACATTACTAGACAGGAAGGATCGCATTGTAACTGAGGAAGCAGATCGAAAGGAAGAAAAGCAGCATGTTGTTGAAGCTCTAAAATGTTGTGGCTATACAACATGGACGTTTGACAAGGTTAAAACCAGAAAGAAAACACTGCCGCAAAGAAAAGAAAGGAGAAACATAAGAAAGATGATAACACGCAAAGTATGGGCACGGTAGACCTTCCTTATTATGTAAAAGGTGTAAAAGGAGTTACAGAGCGGGTTTCAAGAACTATGAAGAACTATAATATTTCCACTGCTATGAAACCGTACAACACCATCAGAAAGGAACTGGTCTACCCCAAAGCCAAACGCAATCCGCTCAACACAACGTATGCTCTCTACGCTGTCCCCTGTAAGAATTGTGATCTGGCATACATAGGGGAAACAGGTCGCAAGTTGAAAAGACATGCAACACCGTCGTGACCAGAGCTAGCAGAAAGGAGTCCCTCTCTATCACCCATAATTCTATTACTGACCACGTAGCGGACAGTAACCATGTCATCGGTTGGGAGGAATCTAAGGTTATAAGCACGGAACAGGACAAATATAAGCGACGGATGCAGGAGGCTATAGAAATCAGAAAGCAAGGGGGCCTCTACTATGAACAGAGATGTTTCAAGAACCTTAACAACATGATATTTACCAATCCTAATGAATCTCTTCAATCTGAAACAAAATGTCTACAAATTTGATGAAGCACATCCACTGCCAAACTCTTGCAATTTGTTTATTTTGTACGTGGTGCTTTAAAAATTAAAGGGCAATTCATGATCCACTTTTCATCCTCAACGTCACCTTTATCAAAATTATTTTTAGCTAGTAAGAATCCCTCGACTGGTATATCTTACAAACACCAAACCATTCTTTCAAATGTGCCTGCATTTGTGAGAAAATATGTCATTTTCTAATTACTGCTGGGTCCTGACAGTAATTACAACACAGTAGCCTATGGGATTTTTGATTTTTAAAATGTTGAAAGCTTGTAACTTGCAAACGAATGGTCGGAGTTTAGTGAAATTTTTGGTATACATTTATGTTGTACTCTTCTTTTTATTTAACTAGACTAGAGTTGAGATTCTCATCACATCAGAATCATGAAATGTACCTTTAAAAACTACACCAATTTAAGACTGTTGAATCGTGGATCTTCATTCTTTTGTTTTAACAAAAACAAAACAAAACAAAACAACCGTAAAGTGTCGGTATTAAGCATTTAACTGCAATAGGTCGATCCTGGGTTTTTCGAAGCGGAAATAAAACTTTACTGAAATCTAATCCCACAATGCACTGATAAAGCATAATGATGCACCCAAATAGGCGTGAAATGGATGCGCACTACCATCCACCCAAAACAACAATTCAAATTGCCCGCTTTCATGTATATGAATTGCTTGAGCTAATGTCACAGCTTATTTGTTCTATAGGCAAACTGTGTTAGGGCTAAAATTTCAGTAAAGATTGTTTTCCAGTTGGGAAACCCAGGATTGACGTATTGAGTAAAGCATTTATTGACATAGCCTGTCGAGTGGTATTCATTTCAAAATAGATATTAACTGTTGAAACAAAAATACTATAGATATTAAATAAAGACAAAATGCAGTAAGATAAACGACTAAAATAAAATACTACAATACAATTAAAACTAATGGCAAGTCTATGAACAGGTACAAAATTATGTGAGGATACTTTTAATAAGACTCCTTATCACTTTTTCTTTCTTTCTGAATAAAAAAGAATGAAAAAAGATGTACATTTGATAACTCTAGCAATAGAAAAAATAATGATTTTACCATTTTAAGTGTCACAACATACAATGACACTGTGCTAAAATTCCAAACAGTTGTGAGGTTTGAATAGTGCAAGTTTGCCTAATTGTGAACTCTGTTTAAGTTAAATGACACATGTACCTTTGACTTAACATTTTCATATTATGACATTACATTTACATATTACTGTTTTCTGAGCTGTACAAAATATACAGTTTGCAAACATGAACTAAAAAGTGAATATCACAATAATGTATATATGTTTGGCAATTGCAAATCTAGTATTTTTGGCTGATAATTTACCATCAAACACAAATCTTAATAAAAACAAACAAATATGCTAACTCAAAAAAGTGATATAGAGAATCAGAAAAAGAGATCTTGATATGTAAAGCAAGTGATTTCAAACTTGTTAAACATTTTGATTTCAGTGCTTAACTCTCCAACACAGAATTAAAACTTCAAAACTTATGTTGAGATCATCACTTAATCTTATAGAAAGGAAATGTGCACACAATAAAATGAATAAAATTAAAATATCTCTACTTTGAAAAGTAATGACAAAATACTGCTTACTAAAACTATTATGAAGAACGAATAAAAGAATTTCATGTACCAGTAGTTTTCAGGACATTTACTTGTATAATGGTATTCCACTTAACATATAATGGTTGGGGTTTATTTTACAATCTTTATATAACCTTAATGACACACTGTATATATAAATTACTAAGTAATAATGTTTGTTATGTTATCTACAAGCAACATGCATACTCTATTTATGCAGTTCTATATAATTCTTGGAATGTGTAAAATAATGAACAAATCTTACAAAAGGGGAAAAAAGACAAAAACATCATAGGAGCTACCGCATATATTTTTGAGCATAAACTCACTTTTAAACCATAATCATAAATTTATGCATATAAGCCCTTGATTATTATCTTTGGAGTTTGTTATTGTTGTTTTTATTGTCTCTTCCATAGATGTTAAATAGATATCCTCAATATTAAAATTAAAATATTCATAACCACAGTATTGCAAAACAGAACATGTGATCATCACTACTACTCATGACACTGACCACAAAGTATCAAAATGGAATATCCAGACTATATATATCAATATAAATTTGAAAACATGTGGAATGTTTGGGTTCCATACATATCCAAAACAATTGCAAAAAGTGTGTCAAAAAACACCACATCTTTTATCATTTTTCCATTGTTGGAACCAATTTGACCAGAGATTAGGAATATGCAGGGTGTGATGTTACAGGATTTTTCCTGATTTTTTTCTTCAAAATTTCCTAAATGTTATTTATTTTCAGTCCAATTTAAGGCATTTAACCCCAATGTAAGTTTATAACACCATTTTTCAGGATTTTTCACAAAAACTCCAAAAATTCTGTCACACCCCTGAGTATTACATAAATTATGAGCTACAATGTAATCAATGAAAAATACTTAACAAAATACTCTAAATGTCAATATAGCATACACTTACCCAATTTATGTTATGTATCATTAGACTTACAATAAGAAAGTTTATCACCTGTTTAGTGAATCAGACATGCTATTCATGTTGTTGAAATCATATGTTTGGAAGCAAAACATATGTGCTATATCGTTATTTAGCAGAGATGCCACTCAACTTAATAAAAAAAATCTGATATGTATACAAATTTCCATAAAAATTACACTTTCCTATTGTTTTGTACAGTAATATGGAGCACATATTTCCTGAAATCAACACTCTCTTAATGAAATATTATGAATTCAGGACATTTCATGAAAAGTGGCATGTTGTTCTCCAGTAGGTTACCAGAAAAAACAAATTACGGTGAAATGTTTTGTACGTTCTTATCTCCAATGTCCCTAAATGTATTATTGCAGTGCATCCATCATTTTATTGCTACATTAACAACATCAAGCTGGTGTTTATTTGATACTTTTCCCAAAGTGAATCATTGCATAATGAAATAGGAAATGAATAGAAATCAGAATGCATAAGTATAATGTACTAATAGATCCAAAAACATCTACATAGGACAGTTTGCATGTAAAAATTGGAAGACATCATGTGCATTTTCACCCTTTCTGATACTAAAATCTAGCCTTAGCACTTTCATCATTCGCTACTCTGTGATTTTAAGTGGAAACATCGCTATCATTTACTATATCTTTTGTGCAATTATTTTTTCTATCGCATTTAACTCAAACTTATCAATGACAATCAATTTTAATTATAATGCTTTAAAATGATTAATATACTATGTGAGAATAGCAGAATTTTAATAGAAAGAAAAGTGCTTATAATTAACACCACTATGTCAAGTGAGTTGAGAACTTGTGCATCTGGGTTTTTTTTTCAAAATAGTAATTCCTCTGGTTGCTATTTAATGCAACTCTAAAATTGTATTTAAGCATAAATGTGCTCCAATCATTCATGTACACCATAATTTGATCCCCATCTGTTATTTCAGCTTACTTAATATTTCTCATTAAGAATCTTAAAACATGATACATTCTAAGGATAAAAAACCTATAATCCATTCCTATAATTGGCATATTTCCATACTTGAAGGGGTATCAAAGAACAGAGCATGACAGATAAACAAACTACAGAGTTGTTCATCACAAATCAACAACCATGCATCCATGCGTCCATATATTTTTCAACAGTGTTTATATGCTATTGCTTATACATGAATGCTTGATTTTTCCCCTGGGTGCTACAGCAGGGCTTCCATGACATTGGCAAAATTGAGCATTCATGCATGGAAAATCTTGATTCCTTAATTCACTGGCAACTTAATTCCTAACATTGCCTCAACATCCTTCCAGCATCCTAAACAAATACCATACATATTCAAAAGGATACTTTCTTAGGTCTATACATCAGATCAGTTCTGTCTTCACGGTCATTCAACTGTTTAACATTGTATGCATTTTGTACGTCATCACAATTCCCTGTCTTGTTGACGCTCAACGATAGAAATAAGTAAATTACACAAATGGTCTATTATATATATACTTCATCTACGGGATACTGAACATAAGGAGTTGCATTTGACATAAAATACAATTTTTTCAAAATTACACAAATCAGTACACGTTCTATTGTTTAAATTAGAAACACTGCTTGGCATCTCTAAATCCCCGGTGATAGATTCTGGAGGGAGTACAAGTAACAAATGTTTACATTGTAATTAGGCTCTGGAGTTGCATACCACTGACTTCTAAGTATTCTTATAAAATGAGTTGAAAACTGGATGCAGCAACTTTGTTTCTGAAGACTCTAATTCACTGTCTTTTATCAGCCTTATCAGCAAAAAACGCATATATCTATCAGGGAAAATTTGCTGTAATTCTTGCCAAAAGACATGTGTCATATAGATTAATATTTCTGTGGCATCTGTCTAGCAAATGGCCAATCACAGACCCTTCAAAGAAGGGTTCAAAAGCCAATCATGCTATTTCAAAGCAGTACATGTAGCATGATTGAAAAACAATTTCCAGTTACCATGTTACCATTTTACATGCAAATAACTTGATTGATAAACAAGGCACAGTACATGCTACAGAATAAAACCAAAGACAAATGCCTGCCCATATATTATCCAGCTCTACCCTACTGCCATTTACATTAAAGCAATCTGAGGTATGAAATACCAAGCATTCAAAACTTTTAACAAGATTATATTAATTAACATGACTTAATTCTTTTGACCATACAATACCTTTTCCTATGTACCATATCATTTTTATACACATTAACAATTTTAAGCACACACATCTGTACATATTCTGGTAAGTCTACCACCACACATGTTTATATAATATCTTATAGGCCACATTATTGTATATATACTTATATACCTAGAAATTTAACTTATCATAAAGGACTGAAGGAAATAATCACATTGGAACTCAGGATATACGCTACTCATGATTACACAGTTGTTTAATAACATAAGGACCTTTCTTTTTCCAAATACATTTTGATGAAGTGTGGTCAATGCTAAATCAATGCCAATAACATGGTGTTTTGCATCAAAAAGTTATTACTGTGAGCTTGATGCTGTGCATGTATGATCTTAAACAAATGGTTGATATCATTAATTAAATTACAGGTTTGCAATTTAATGCCTGTTTTGAGAAGACTTTTTAAAAGTCATACTTCCGATGATCCCAAACCAGGAAACACAACTTTTTTTCTGAATTTTGAGAAAGACATAAAGGAGTAATTTTTACTTTTAAAAATTAGTGGAAAAATTTCCTTGGTGTTTTATTTTTAAATATGCTTATCTTTTTCCAATGCAATATTATCTTGTGTCAATTCCTAAGTTATAATTATGCTCTGAATTAGTAGCCCTCAACTCGTTATTTAAATAAACCCGTTAAGTGTTCTGCCAGATTTACCTTACTAGTCTCTGGACATAAAATGTAATAACCAATATATCAGCACAACTTAAACAAACAAAGAGTTCCATTCAAATAAACTTTAACTTAATTTTCCCATCCAATCTAAGAACAGCCATGCTGCCCATCTTTTGTCATATTGCAACATACAAAACTTATCTATCATTTTCTAAATGTCCAAATCCAAAACGCACCAAAAGCCTACATCATGTCTCGGTTAGCAAATTCCGTGTACATGCATTGACAGTATAACTTTTATCCTGAGTAAAACTATGTTTCTTTCAATCTTGCTTACATTTTCAATAATTATTAGTGTCCTATTACGTTATTGCCATATTACAGCAGCCAATCATGCAATTTATTGCTATTTTACAGCAGCCAATAAATGTTTTTTGAGGATATGATATCTCCACTGATACCATCCTCATTTTGTTAACCTAATCAATTACCTTTTTACATAAATATGTACATTAATTTCTTTGTTTAAATACATATTTCATATACCTCAACATTTACACAAAGAAAAGGAAACTATATATTCAGGTTTGAAAAGAAATAAAGAAGCACGACCCATGACATTATTGGTGCCCAATTCTGCAAACAGATAATAAGCATGATTTTACAAGTTTTAAAAGCTTGTTGATGTCAGTATCTTCTTCCTTCATCCTCAGAGGAAATGTCTAAACCAACCCATAGAGTGGTCTTGCCCAAATAGATACAATCCCTATCAGTGAGCATTTCAACCAATGGTTTGGCCCTAAAACTTGATCAGCTATTTCTTAGTTACTGAAATATTTCCTGCTTCAAAAATGGAGCACAATTGGTGGCATAACATGAAACATGCTTCTATGTTTCGCAACAGTTTAAAATGACATTCAGTAATTCCATTAATTAAGTCAGTGTTAATTGCAGCATCTGATTATATTCCAATGTCATTGTAAACCCTATCAACAGAAATAATCACTATAACACCCTTATCACATAACCACCGGTCGCTGACCGGTGTCTGGTAATAAGCAGGAAGCCGCAACGCCGGTGTGAGCTCTTGCGATGTCTGGTCGGACACCGGTTCAGACTCTAGTTGTTATAAGACAATAACTGAAGACATCGTATACAAGCCGCAAGGTTTTAACTCAGAATAAATTCTTGCGGCATGCTTCTGGCATCTCTACGGCTCAAGAACAGTGATCGGTCTCCGTCCGGTCACCGGCCAGAATCCGGTCGATATCTGCTGAATTATACCCGGTATGATGCCGTAAACACATCGTAACCTCATCGCAATGTTATGTGACCAGGGTATAAGTGAAGTGGTAGTGATAACCTACCTGCAGTGAATTAATTTACTTAAATAAAATTACCTTAAATTTTTTAATCTGGAATAACTGAACATCATTTTAAGTGAGTTGTTATAATACAAATTTTGGAAGTCTGGTGATGTTATGAAATTGTACACTGTACACTAAAGTTTTCAAATTGTATAAATGAATAAAATATCATCAAATTGATAAAGATTATAAAAACACCAATTCACAGATTTACGAAATACAAGTCAGTAAATAGTATGAACAGCTTTAAATCAGGAAAAAATGATACATTTATATTATCAAAAGATAGACTTGCAATGATGTGAAACAGAACGAAGTTGAACAAATACAATTCATTCAATATCCCATTTGTATTATCATTTCTATAATTTCATAATTGTGAAATCGTTGTAGTGAATTCATCCTTTGACGAAATCATAACATTTCATTTCAAATTTTAATTTTAGTTTTCATAATAAAATATCAAATGACAGATTTGAAAATAAATTAATGGTGTATATGTATCAAAGTTGATAACATATAGGAATTCTATATAATAAGGGCTGATTTCACTAAAATGAAAACATTTTGTAATTACAATGTATTGGAGCTATGAAGGAACTGGATTTCACACCGTAAGAACTCATAATCGTACGATGCATCGTTAGTTAAAGGAACTTTTATTCCAACCTATCATAATGTTAATAACAGTCAAGAGATTTATGATGCAATTTAACATTAGTGAAATCAACCCCTGATTGGCTAACATCCATCTTTAACCTCCAAAATATTACACAATGTTATTTTTTTACATTTTTACAAAGGACAGTTCTTTGTGTGCATAATATATAACATTATATATTTAATATATACTCTATACTTTAACTCTTATAATTACATATTTGGAGTCCTACAGGCTTTCATACAAGCTCTATATAAGCTGTTGGCACCTTTCCCCTTTGACCTCCCTTTTCAGCCATCATCCAATCAGTATCCATGCCTGGTAAGCTGTACACGTTTATTGTCTGGAATGAAATCAGGAAACGGAGATAATCATTAACATTATTTATAACATTAATTCTAGTTGATGATGTGATCTTAAAAGATAACATCATCTACATGTTCCTACTACAAATAAAAACCTTAAACACTAGTAGTGACTTGATAGACTACTGAAACATATTTAATTTGGCAAGGGAATCAATTTTATGAATTATCCATATGAATTATCCAGTTGCAAATTTCTGTCACAAAATAATACCTCACAGAATCAATTTCTGATTGTTTATCATTAAAATTATGTCTTCAAATTGTAAAATTAAATCCGTGAGTTCTGAATCCTTACAGTTAATATCAGCTGATGTTAAGTCACAAAATTTAAGTATCCGCAAAATGGAATATAATCATTCACTATTTCACTTTTTGTTCTAGCATCATTAGATATGATGCCAAATTTTTTTCATAGCTGATATTTTACAACACTATGCAGCTATTATATTCATAGATGAGTATGAACTTCTAGGAGTTTGTTAAATCACAAAAACATTATATTCATCATATCTGTATGTGTAAACTTGATGCTTCATAATCAAGGGGAAAAAAGTAAGCTGTATTTGTTTTGTCTACATTATTAAAAGATTCTCTGGATTTGTCCTGTTTATTTCACTACAGTAAAGATCTGTGATACAAGTCTGCTCCAGTAAAGGTCTGAATTAACTAGGACTATATGTGACCGTCTATCCCAAACCAGCCGTAAATGCCAACTTTTGTCAATTTCACTTTTTTAAATATTTGCAAAGACCATGTTTTAAGGATTAAAATGACACCTTAATGAACTTCACTCTTATTTTCTGAAGTCAAGTTGTGGTCCGTCAAAGTTTGAAAGGCAGTAAAAAGTATAATGAGATAAACATGTTTAAAGATCAGTAAGCCCTATATTTTCTGTTGATTGTCTTAAAAATATGCAGATTTATTTCATATTTCCTATAATTTTCTTGAAATAAAACTTTGCTGGTATTTTGTAAGAAGCACACTGGGATTGTGAATCTGTCAAAAAACAAATTTCGGCAAATTACGTCCTTCACATGTATTTTTTACTTGTAGCGCAAAATGAAGTTTCTGGCA
This sequence comes from Ophiothrix spiculata, assembly GCA_000969725.1. Taxonomy (NCBI): domain Eukaryota; kingdom Metazoa; phylum Echinodermata; class Ophiuroidea; order Amphilepidida; family Ophiotrichidae; genus Ophiothrix; species Ophiothrix spiculata. The sequence continues at coordinate 18,395 of JXSR01S038562.1, forward strand.
TTTACGGCTCATACGGGCTGGACAGCTGGACAAGCATAATTGTTATTTTACAATATTTTGTGAACATGCCCTTCACCATGAGAAGACAACAGATGTGTTAAGGAATATCCTTTGCATTTTGATTTAATATGCTTGCAATAATGCAAA
>JXSR01S038567.1:0-18420 GCA_000969725.1 Ophiothrix spiculata
GCAATTTGTTAACAGTTTGTAATTGGATGTACATAATACCCGGGGGGGACCGCTCAAGATGGCAAATGGTGCTCGTGCTCATCATGAAAAATGGCGTAAAAGGGTCTGATTTTGTACCACAGGTGGCGTCTACGTTTTTGGAAAAAGAGGTAGTTTTCAGCATAATGTACGCCATTTAGGGTCCTAAATTCAGGCTACCTTTGCCGCTAAGGGTCACTTTTCACCTAGAGTTGATCAGATGATTATTGTGCTGTACATGTTTTGACTAAAAAAGTTCTTAAAACAAGAGAAAATAAGTACTGACTTCATGTAAATGAATGAAAAACTTCAAATGTATATATACTCTAATTTGTTAGCAAATGGTCATTACAAACTTACACCATTTCGCCATTTAGGGTGTGATTTTCAAAATCTTAACTGACTTAACGCCATTTAGGGGTGCAATATTCTATCAAACATTACGGCATTTAGGTCCAATTTTATTTTTGGAGGCCCGCACTTGCTCAAATAAAAGTTGTGGAGGACAACCAAAAAATTTATTATTTTTTTGGCCTAATGCTTGAAATGGCATATTTCCTTGTGTACCACGGCATTTATTCTACTTAAGCTGGTTTCAGACTAGCCTGTCGTACGACATACGACCATCTGACAGGCAACTTTGTCGCATCTCTGTGCGGTACGACAAGCAGATATATCGATTACCCTGTTGTGATGGTCGCAATGGCACAATATTTTCAGTTTGAATAAATTTCTTGCAACAGACCATTGCGGCAATATGCAAATGTGTCGTACGACAACTATAAATTGCAGATATTTGGTCGTGTGCCGCAACGGCAGCTAGTCTGAAACCACCTATACTGACCAGCACACTTAATTATCAATTCTTACCGATTGTGCACCACTTTGGGTTGTTTGACGTGGATGCTCCCCAGCAAGGCTACATAGCCAATTTATTATTTTGTATTGTTGGACTAGCTAGGTGTAGAAATTGGATTCGCCCATCAAGCAGTGGGACTTACCTGCACGATCATCCAATTCTGACAATTTCTGATCTCTTTCCAATACCTTGTCTACATTTACTCGCATAATATCCACAACCTGTATGGTTATAACAGAATACAGCATGAGTGTTATTTATTTGATATTAAAAATTATACTCCCACCCTCCCAGTCGCTGAAATCAAATGGATAAATTCATTAAAACTACTGTAGAGAAACATGCATTTTAAATCATAACCCGATAGAGGTTATTTTCTCCTTGCTTTTGAGAAAGGATATATTAAAAAGAGTGATATTTCATAAATCTTGGGCCCATGGTAATTTGAATTTTATTTCTAATAGGCCTATCTTGTTCCTAGTCAAGGACTCAATTTTAATTTAAGTCCCTGTTCTGTAAGGGGAAGAACATTTTGTGCAGCGTCACCCTTCCTAGTGAACTCTCTATTTATTTAGAGTGAATGAATCCAGTATTACTAATCAAGCTAATTTAGCCAATGACAGCAAGTACAGTCTTTGTGTGCATGGTAAATTCTAATGACTCAACTTTGTGGTTTGGTTAACTTGATTTTAAGGGCACAACTGTCTGTGAACGAATATTGATTGGTCTGGTGAAGCTGCAATAATTAGTACAGGTCTTCAGCATAAGATTCTGTATAACCAGGTGCCACTTTCTGAATATATTTGAAATTAACGGATATACTGTGACTACAAGGGCATATTTGCTAATACTAATGCATGTTAATATTCCAAGACTGAGTCTCCACTATCGGGACAGGGGAATAGATACGCTGGGCTCCGGCATCTTATCCAAAATAAGACGCAGGTAACCGCTAATCAATCTAAGCACTTGATTGGCCCGTATCCTGAAGGCATTTGTTTTCAGCGTCAAACACTTACACTCGTGATGCATTGGTGATTGCGCGAATTTCTTGTAACCCGTAGTTAAACACGGTGCGTCATGCAGAGGTCATGCATGTAAACATTGCCATTTTGCCAACCTCTTCACCAAAAGCTTCCACTCACGAACGATTGCCGTGTAGTTAGATAGGACAAGCGAGCTGGCAAGTTGTGTAATTCTACTGGTCAAAATTTTGACTAATTATGATCAGCTGTTACCTGCGATGATGGGCAGTCTGATCCATATAGTGAAGCGTCCATATCGAGGGTACCAGCATAGGAAATAGACTGGTGCTACAATCTTGGTCTTGCACTTTCCTCTTGACCTAGTCAGTGGAACCACCACAGTCTAAAGGCTACAGACAGGCCTGTACCTAAATAATCCAAGCCTTCATAAAGGCAAGTCTATTTGCACCGAGACAACGGTGTGAATCAGTTTGACTACCGGTGCGAATTAAGTTGACTCCTGATCTAATTTGCACCAAGACTAACCATAATCCTAATGCTAACCCTACCCATATAATCCTTTTGTGATTTGTTTTGTCTCTGTAGTTTTGTCTACCTTAGTATGAAACGGGTGCCTCCGCCTACCTTTTTTTTAGCCATCCATGTCTCTCATACCTTAATGTGTATCTTCTTATATTATACAAGCAATGTACATTATTATACACAAAATTTACATTTACCGTATGCCTAAAATTTCATAAATTTGTGCACACTGGGCAATGTCATTTTAAAAATGTCAAAAGCACCTCTAAAGTTTGACTAGATATAAAAAGTAAGCATTCTGAATGTTTCAAGAGATTATGTTCTGTAATCCCCTCAACATATAAATGCAATGTTTTTATATGTTAATTGTTACAGCAACGGTATCAATTATATTTTCTGGTATCAGCTAAGGCCTAACGTTTATACCATCTGCTTCATAGATTGTGAAACTAGTTTCTTCAATGTGGATAATTCTAAAACCAGTGTAGCAAAAAGTATCAGTTCCAAAAATGGAAAACCATAATCCTTGAAAAATGAAAATACTGTACTTGTAACTTGTTTACAACAGTATTTACACACTAAACTTCTCGGAAACCAACTTGTAGGGTCTTTTGTGTCTCTGACAAACACTACAAAGATGTTTCCATATAAAGGAAGCACTTTACTGGCAGGAATAGGTTCTTCCAGTAACAGCATATCAGAAAAATAAATGCAACTTTGAAGGTCCGCATTGCATTGATGTGCGCACATTGCACTACTGTGCATGAATTTTAGGGTACACCACATCTGTCCGAAACCTTGCTAGTTTGAAACCTAGGTCTGTTAGTCTGAAACCGAACCCTAACCATATACGCACTGTAAGGTTTCGGACTACTGGGCTGTTGGACTCAAGGGGAGATCCTTGATTTTCAAAAAAGAAATCATAATTACAATAATTAATACTGATACATTATACTTACTGATACTCACAGTTAGAAATAAAAGTTTTAGTTTAGGATTATAAGAACAAGTATGTTTTTATACATTTCGCACATCATCAGTTGTGTAACCCAGGGAAAGAAAGTTGAGCGGAGGGATGGTGGTAGCTTATTTCCCCACTCAGAAACCACGCCTCTCCCTAAAGAGATGAGGCAAAGTATTGAATCAACATAAAATACTCAGTTTACTGCTCTACGCCCCCTTTTCATATACTAGTGATGAATTTTGCCAGCCCTGAAAGTTTTCCCCAAAAATTATGGAACCTTACATCCAACGTTTCCACTGACTTTTATGTGTCTTAAATTACAATTTATGATGTTCAGGTTTTTCTTATTTTTACCGGGTTTTCAACACAAATTTTACATTTTAAGGGGTTCAATATGAGAAATTTATGAACCAAATGGTCAAAGAACCCTCAACCCTTGCCCTCCACACCTTGGTTACCCAACTGACTTCACCTCCAAAATTAGAGACCAAAAATCTGCCCAAAATTATACACTTGACAGTACCATGATACATCATCTATACTCAAATTATGTAGTTAGACAGTTGACACAGAACCAGCTGTTTTATTCATTTGATTAATATTCATAGCTGCATCTAGATTATCTTTGCCACCAAATATAATGGTCATGAACGAAAGATTGGATGACTTTTATTACATAATCATTATTGATAGCAATAAATCAATATTTACTGAGAGGTATTCAAATTAAGATCATGGTCTTGCTTTAAGAACAAAATCAAATATCATAAATTAATTGTCATATCAATCTCTTTTCTTCATTTAACAATTCACATCTTTCAGTATTATCAAATAGAAGAAGACTTTTAAGAAAAAGACAAATAAGAAAAATGCTTAACTAAAAATTAAAACTGAAATATGATCATCCTCTGAACAATTTTGTGAAACATTACAGATAAATTTGAGCTGGGTGTTTGATCAATCAGATATCTGATGATGCAACACTTTGTAATGTGAAACTCAAAATTTACAAATCATGTGTCTCTTTCAAGTTATACCAAAAGCATGTTATGTACTAAAGTCGCGTGAAGAAAACCTTTTCATTTTTACGCGTCTGGTGCGCCAAGGTTATAGTTCAAACGCAACTCACGCGATACTATTGAGCTCGCGTAATTTGTCTGTTCTTTTGCTGTGTGACTTGATGATAGATTTGATTGGTTTATTCACTCATGGTGCGATTTGGTCCCGCCCAGAATGAAAAGGGTTTTTTCAGATGACTATGAACAGTTAAGTTACTTTCAATCAGCAGTATTTTTTGTACATAACACCCATATGGATATTGAATCAATACCACCAAAATAAACTGCCTTAGTTTTAAGCATGCCAAGGTATATTCTGAAAGGTAATTAATATTATAAGAAATATAAAAACAACTATGAAAGTTAATTATACAGGGTAGATGATAAAGTTTTATTAAACGGGTGGTTGAGTTAGAATTTAGTTAGTCTACAGGTGTTACAATCTATTAGTCACAATTCTCTGGGAACAATTATATACAGGAAAACAGCAACTATACGAGGTCAACTTAGAAGTACAAATCAAGACACTGTTACGAGATCCATATCATAGCATTTGTATTCAAACTGGTGTTTTTGTATTGTGTAAGAGACTAGCAATGATTGATTAGGATTGATAGAAACCGAATCACTGCGTATTAATAATTTAGTGCAGGAATCCTTCATGTTTTTGGCTAAATTTGTTGTTACCACATGGACAAACCTTGAACCATGCTTGAACACTTTGTTCATCTGAATAATCAGCAAGATTGGGTACGTTGTTATGATTCGAAAAATACGGACTAATTTATTTCCCCATAGTCATATAGTCATATTGGTTTATGTGCATTAATAGGTTGCTTACTTTGTACAAGGTTTATGCAGTATAGTAATGTATATGAAACTACTACAGTAGAAACTCGTTAACACGAAATCGTCTGGGCCAAGAGAGTGCTTTCGTGTTAAGCAAATTTTGAGTAAACTGTAACCGATCGCCGCCAATAAAAATCAATACTGCACTGGCTTATAGCATGTGGCATCTGTAAGCTTACTTAAAAGCCTAAACATCAGAAAATTCTCAAGTACAAACATGAATCAATGAAATATTGTATTAAAAGACTAATCGCTAACTTAAAACATCAAATTTTGCCGGATTTACCTCAAAATTACTAACTAAAATCAAGCCGTCCTGCGGCACGAAACCAGGCACGAAACATAGAGGTCGGCCATATTGGACTCTAGCCACCAGACTCGATGATTCTCATGCAGGGGTGTTTTTGCGATGTTTTTAAAACTTGAAATGCATAAGATAACGGCGATTTTACTTTTTGTGCAGAGTTTTCGTGTTATCTTTAGAGAACGCAATATAAAATGTTCAGTAGGGATGGTCACTTGCTTTCACATATAAGCAGATTTAGTACTATTCTTTTCGTGTGAAAAATACAAGATAAAACAATAGGGAAAAGTCAGGGTTTTAAGTTCCGTTCGAGTTATGCAGATTTACGGGTTATATGCGTTTTTTGTGTTACTGAGTTTCAACTGTAATTGCAAGCTGGCCTCGAGCACCTCAATTTCTAGTGGATAATCTCACTTTCAGCGCTTCTTTCTTGCACTTTTGGGCTCAATGTTATGAGAGATTATACGACCATGGCTTTGAAAAAGACTAGAATTTCAGAGAGATACATACAGGTTTTATTGGAACAAGTAACTTAAAACAAAGCATTGAAGACACTTAGCATGTAGCTGTTGGCTCATATTTATTACATGAACTGGTCTCCAGATATCTTCATCGATATCATAATTATAGTTTGATAATGTTCATGTATACCAAGGTTGGCAAAAATCGCGATTTTTTTAAAAAAATCAAAAAAATCGATTTATTTGATTTAAATCGGATTTTTTTGATTTAAATCGATTTTTTTGATTTTCATATCAGAGGTTTGTAGGAGCTACACCATTCCCCTACCTCACATTACTCTTAAAATAAGAATATTAAGTCCATCTGATCTTTAAAAATGTATTATCATATAAATAATTGATCTAAGATAGGCAAAAATCATGATTTTGTAAAAAAATCAAAAAAATCATTTGTTTTATTCAAATTGATTTTTTTGATTTGATTGGAAATTCGGTTGATTTTGCTGATTTATATACTACTCCTTCCCCCTTTTTTACTCTTTAAATGAGAACAATAAGTCCTTCTGATCTTAAAAAAATGTATTATCCAATAAAATAAAGGTTGGCAAAAATCTTGATTTTGTAAAAAAATCATTTGTTTTGTTTAAATTGATTGGGTTTTTTTTGAGTGGAATTTCGGTTGATTTTGCTGATTTATATACTACTTAGTACTCCTTCCCCTCTTGTTCCTCTGTAAATGAAAACTTCAAGTTCTTCTGATCTTAAAAGATGTATTAGGCCTATCATATAAATAATTAATCCATGGTTGGTTAAAAAAACCCTCACAATTTAAAAAAATCATTCGTTTCATTTAAAGTAATTTTTTTATTCAATTCAAATTTCACTTGATTTCGATGATTTATATATGCAACTACTTCCCCTCTTGTTACATTTTGAATTAGAATAGTAAGTACTCCTGATATTCAAGAATGTATTATTATAAATAACTAGTCTAGGGTAGGCAATATTTTTTTTTACAAATAAAAAAAAAATGTTTTATTTGAATTGATTTTTTTGATTTTAATCATTTTTTTTCATTGATTTATGTTGTTACACTTTAAAACATGTGCTTCATTCTGATCTTTAACAAAAGTTTACATTATTTAAATCCGTTATTGATTGAAGGTTGGGAAAACAAATCACTACCTTAAAAAATAAATAAAAAAATCACTGTGTGTTTTAAATCAATAGAATTTTTTAATATTAATCTATTTTTTATTTTATTTTGAGGATTTATGTTCTACACCTGCTCCTCGTGTTATACTTTCAATGTGAACATCAACTGTTTCTGATCTTCTAAAAAGTGTAAATGATTCAAATTACTGATCCAGGATTGGACAATGATCATTTAAAAAAAATCAAAAATTCAATAAATATGAATTTTGCTGCGTGAATTATTACACATTTACTGACTGTATAAATCAAGTTGTAATGTTGAAATGCTACCTTGGTGAGGGTTTATGGACCAAATTTACATTGGAAATGTGCAAAACTATAAGATGTATGAATGCAGGGGAAAATATATTGAACATTCTGATAAGAAAGTGAAAAAATCAAAAAAATCAAAAATCTTGATTTAAATCAATGATTTTTTTAAAAAAATCATTTGATTTAAATCGCGATTTAAATCGTGATTTAAATCAATTGATTTAAATCGTGCCAACCTTGATGTATACCCATATACCTATATAATCTTGATCATATGAAACCATCTAGCCACAATTCAAATCCAGTTGTTTTTAAAAAATTGAAATCATCTGCAATTGCAAGTTTCTTTAAACTTAGCAAATTACCAAATTTATACTTTCACACTCTAAACATAAGGGTTTAGCCAGGATTTGAAAGTAGGGTGTCCGAATCTGCAGCCAGGCAAACAGGCCGACTTTTTGACATCAGCATGATTAATATTCATACTTGACAAAGAAGATGATGATTAAGTAATACCAACATGGCGATCTTTCGGCAAAGGAACAAAGACACAGCGCGGTATAAAACCCATTTTGAAGTCCACAAAGTACATTAATTGATCAGATTTTGTGATGATGATGATTATTGAAGATAAATTCTAACATTCAACATTGAATTTCATATCGTAAAACACATTTTTGGACGCCTTATTGGACGGCCTTTGCATTTTACAGGGCGTCCATTTTCGTGATCAGCCATCCAAATGAAGGTTGGACAGCCCTCTGGCTAAACCCTTGTCTATACAGTTCTGAAACAATGATTTTTTCGCCACATCTGGATTTGCAAGGGTTTTTATGATCAAGGTTATGGGTTGGCTCTGATGTATTCAATGCTCTGACAGAAACTGACATAACACACAGAAATTTTTATTCTAAATACAGAGAGAATTAATCATATTATTCTAGTACATGTATAAAATACAAAGCAATAAAAATTGTTAACCTTTAGTACTACGGGAGATTAATATATCTAGTAATTAAAAGTGCATCCTATATTTTTTTTTAGCAACTTACCACTATTTTCCAGTGTTTTCAATAAATTGTGATAAACAAAAAGAGGTCTACTAAGAAATTACACTAATTGACAAAATTGAAATTCAGTCTAGAAAAAGAATTGTGCATATTTATGTAAAGGATTTGAACCTGTGACCTTGAGAATACTAGTCCCACACTCTACCACCTGAAGTCCTGAACTACACTGATGCCACTTAGTATTTCCGCACAAAAGAAGTGGGTAAATGGAAGTGGGTTAGCGCAGCGGTATTTTCCTCGCTTTGCACCACTGAGTCCTGGGTTCGATTCCCCATCCCATCCCGGCGTTATATGTGCATTTGGTTTTCAGTCCATGATCACTTCAGCAGGTTCTTCTCCGGGTACTCCGGTCTTCCTCCTGCATCCAAAACTGATTTAATTAAAGAGAGATCTTGGACCCCAATGGTAATAAGCTTCATTAGAGGCTTTCTTGGGTTATCCTTGGTGATTAGCCTTAAGAATTCTTTCATTTTTATAACCTTTATCCAGCTGTTTCTCAAATGCTGTTTGTCCGACTTGCACCCTTTTTTTGACACCCTCTATATTTTATATTTGGAACTAAACCAGAATTGCATTCAATGTATATGGTGTGTTGTGTACATTACTACATTTCGTCTGCCCATATACAGTTTAGACGTTTGTAAACTTGCGGAAGTACTAAGTGCCGACAGTATATAATACTATCAGACGGAAAGGAGTTGATGAAAAATCAATAGGCTTTTAATTCTGACCCTGATCCTTGGTTTGAGCTTCTTGAAGATGTCAAAGAATCAAGATAGAACTGAATTGTTGAACTGAAAATTGCTAAAGGTGAAGGATTCGATCATGTTCTCATTACCAGGGCTCAACTGGAAATAGTACATTTTTGATATAAGTCCATCTTTTTCTGATTAAAAATCAAACATTTCGCCTATAATACCTTACTGTTGGATGGCATAAAATGTAAAATTAATTATTCATCCCCAAACTACCTAAATTTTTAATACTAATTCTGGATCATTTTTGTTAAAATCTCTTCCTCATATGAGATATAGCCTAATATAAATTATAAAAGACCAAATATAGGATCCATAATTACTTCATTTATTTCATACAATTTCCTGCCAGCTGTTTTTGCATTTCAAATTGAGAAGATATGTACCTAAAATTAAACACTTTGATAAATGAATATTTCATAACAACAGTATATAATATATATTTTTAAGATTCTGTACATATTATTGAGAGATATATAGAGTTCTTAATTTGTATGATGAATGTACATTTGAAAATACTCTCTAGGTTTTTCCAATGGAGAAACCATCTTGTTAAAGAATAATCATATACAGAAAATATCACTGCAAAAATATCAAATGACATGTTTTCATCAATGAATCAAAATTGTTCTAAATAAAATCCAGGTTAATTTCAATGTTAACAGGCCTGCCTGTCATTTTATATCAATATAATGGTCCTGTATGAATCTAGAATTTAATGGGGACCAATATATTCAAATTTTTTCAGTAGCATGAGCATCTCATTACATATGTACCTGCGTTAGCCTTATAGTCATGGGTGCAACAGAGACATTTACATTTACTCACGTGGTGTGTATGTACGGCAAGGTTGCACGCATGTATGAGATGCATTTACTTAGCAGGTATTACGTCGAGATTAAGGTTAAATCTTTGACAGCCAGACATTTTGGTGTGTTGATTGTCATATTAAACTAATTAAAGCAATACTATAAAGTGTTAAAAATGAAGCGCCCCTACCTGTCATCAATTACTTTTGATTTTTTTAGCTTATTGGGTTTGTTTTGGGTAGATATGAATACCCTCCAAACGATTTTTGATCAAAATCTTATAGTATTGCTTTAAGGTCTATTATTTAAGAAGCACATTTTATATTTTGTTGACAACACCATAGTGATATTACAATTTGCCACATTTTTGTATTGAAATAGTGAGCAATGACTTACAATCATAACAGGCTTTATGGAATTGTGAACTACGCAAATGTACAATAATTTGTACAATAATTATTCAGGTCATTTTTACTAATAATCGGAACAAATATAAATCTAAGTCACATGACGTGTATCTAGATATTTTGTTACCATTTGGAAATTCTGTGCATGGAGTCAAAATGGGTTACGAAAACATCGCTATATGGTTAACTGACATAAATAGGGGGTGTTGGGAGGGCAGGGGTAGAAATTCGTGTTGGTGTGCGTGAATCAAACTTGATTCACGCAGGTTGGATGTTGCGCGAATCATGATTCACGCAAAGTGCGTATAAGTTGATTCTCGCAAATTATTTTAGGTGAATCAAATTTGATAATGTAGATAATGCACATAAACAAAGAAAACCTAAAGCAAATTGTAGGCCTAGTCAGGCTAGTGTCATTATCAGTATGTTTGACCATGTTGTTTTCATGATTTTTGAAACAAAATAACAAAAAAAAAACACATGTACAATGAGCCATATTTAAGGCTGAGCTTATTAATTTTATCAGGTGATACTTCATTCAAGTTTATTGGTGAAAAGTATTAACTGCTGTGTGTAGTTCGAATGATCGAATTTTCAATTCATCATGATGGTTGCATAATTTTGCACTCTCTCAGCCACTGCTTTGTTAAGAAGTTTAATGTAAAGATTAGACTCTAATCACAATCCAGAAGCACTATTATATATGCTAAATACCATTTTCTATTGTTATATGCAATAAAACATTGATTGATGATTACATTTTTTACGTTTTTTAGAGTAGAATCTTCAGAAACTTCCACCTGTCACGCTAGCTATATCCATGCTATATCGTGGGTACATGAATATTAATTAATATGACATCATCATTATGGTACTAAATCATGAATTGGAGTGTTTCTATTGCTCAGATATGATCACATGGTACATTGACACTACTTTATATTTATGAATGCACATAGTTCATGGCAATATAAGAAGACCAAGAATAAATTAGCGGTACGGAGCATTTTTAAACTTACATTTGCGCGAATCAGATGATGATTCGCGCTGCCATGAATTTGCGAGAATCTTTACGCGAATCGATTCGCGGATTCGCGTCGAATTTCTACCCCTGGGAGGGTAGGTAAACATTAGCAATGACTAATTCACCCATAGGAAGTATGTGTCTTTAAAAGCAAGGTCCATGTAAAGTGAGGGGTAATGAAGATTTTGAAATTTGAGTATGTGTAAAACAAGGTGTTTAAAAAGAGATTTATATCCCTCTATCGCCTGACAGTTTTGTGGAAATCATCTGCTAAAGATCTCTATAAAATGGCCAACTGATTGAAACAGAGATCTTTGTTTCAATCTTATCATCTTACTTCTTCAAAGTCCCCTCACTATTTCACTGACAGATATATTTAAACATCCCATTGTTTCCAATTATATCTAAGAGAACTTACAAGAAACTTATAATTTTGAAAACTATGTCATGTGTCACTTAAATTTTTAATTAACAGTTTACTAAAATTCTAAATTAAAATATTTTGAAAACTAGTTTTTTTGTTTGTGACATGCTATAAGGAAGGATTTCAAGGACACATTGTGTCAATATTGCATTTTTTTACGGACAGAATATACAAGGACTACATAAAAGTACTTGTAATCTGTTTTGAACTTTAGCCTTTGACCTTGTGACCTACCTCATCTACTTGTGCTTGGGTCTGTTGTAACCTCTTATTGGTTGGTGCTGGTGTGGGTCCGCTTGGAGCACCTGGTGCGCCGCCTGCTGCTGGAGGTTGTGCCCTGTCAAGAAAATTAAATTATGAGAGTGATTAAAATATGTGACCCGCATTGGTTGCAAATGTAGATATAGTTTTGTCCTCATTTGAATGAAGCACCATCGGAATGACCTCATCTCTCTTCAAATTCAGCCATTGGGAATCAGGAGGCGGCGGCTATGCCCCATCACGCCTTAACATGCCACGTGACCTTCCGCCAGTATCATCATTAACGTACTGTGGGAGAAAAAGTAGTACTCGACAGAAAAGCCAAACCCAACTCCAACGGTTTTAGTAATTTACAAACATTGATTTATATTCTATGACCTAAACAGAGTTTGATTTTCATTTTAACATCAAGGTCAATGGGCGGATTAATTTTATTCGAAATCATTTTCCCCCAACCCCCTCCCCCCTGCTGAGAATCTGAGGAGAGGCTGGAGCGCTTGTCCCGTCATATGCAATGTGGAGAGGCTCCAGAACTTCTTTGCCAACGATGTACGCAACTTGAAAAATAAAATTGAAAAATCAGGTTGGAAAAAAATTGGCATTAATTGCGCCGTTGCGGCAATGGTTCATGAGACCTACCTAGGCTTGTTACATGATGGAGAATTGTTACTCCATTTATTACGAATTGTTATCTAGACCAATACTTTTATTAATACATTGTTACAGCCAAAAATGTTATAAAATGAAGGAAAAGTAAAGATTGTTGCGATAAAATCGATATACAATGTTGCATATTTCCCCGGCCTATATGTCAAGTTTATTACGCAAATAAAAATCCGGAAGTAAACAGCGCTTACATTTAGGATCCCAGTTTTACGGTGCTCCAATGCTATTGTGCATAGTACCGGTGGTAGGTAAAGATCGTGACATCCAAATATATTAATCTAAATATATAAAATATATATATATTAATCTAAAAAAGCAGTGTTCGTAAAATCCTATTCTGCGTGTCTTAAAACATCAACACAGATGTGCATGGTTTGCACTGTGAAAGTTTAAAAGCCAAATGTGCATAATTTTTGTTTTTAGTTGTTAATACCCGACATGAATAATGAAAAAAAAATTAAGAAGGAATAAAAATGAAATTTATACATCCAGCTTGAAGTGGGCGATTTTATTAATGCGCGCGGGAGCTTTAAGACTAACTATTAAATTAATGTGGCCTAAACATATCAACATTATTCAATAAATACAAATTTCCTTGTGGTATTGAAATCGCCAATTTGATTGGTAAACGTGAAGGGTCAGTAAAAATGATTGGGTCACAAGCCGTTTACAACATAGATCTACAGATTTACTTTAAATTTGAATTTTTTTTCAATTGACACATGATTGGATAAATGGGGCAGCAACACAAGTACTGAAAAATACATCATATGATCAAGAAAATGACCAAGTTAGGCCCGATGCAGACTCCACTATCGTGTAGAATATTTTGCTTAGAATATTCTATGCTGACGACAAAATGACGTAGGTCATCAAATAAAACACACAGTTTTATGCGATGACCTACATCATTTTGTCGTCAGCATAGAATATTCTAAGCAAAATATTCTATACGATAGAGGAGTCTGCACCGGGCCTTAGTCTTGAAACTTCATAAGCTCAAAAATTCATGTAACTGGAATTGGTTCGAGAATGTAGCTTACCACAAGTGTGACATGTACGAGGGGGTATCAAAAAGTTTTAAAGATCACCAAGAAATAATACAGCCAGGAACATAATTTTATTATGTGACCTTTAAGTCATCTTTACATAGCCACTGTGCAAAGTAACACATTTCTCCCACTTAAAACTGAATGTCTACAGCCCGACTTTGTAGAGGTCCTCTTTCGGGCAAAACAGTCACATTTTCAGGTCGGCCATGATTTATTATGTCATTGCGACATCATTCAGTGACCGATTACCATAATTTTGGTATCAATGGAAAGAGGAGAACCTAACCTATACTATGGTACCAAAAATCGTAAGTTTGGGCCTGTCATCATAGAATTACTGGGCTGTAACCCTTCAAATGCAGGGATTTAATCATGCAACAGTTCTATGATTTCTTCATGCAGATTATGTGGTTAGTGGAGGCAGGTTGTTTACATCTATCACCACCTGTACAGAAAGTATAAATGCTAATGATATAATTTTTGCACCATAATGTACACAAGGACCAGTGACCATCCTGACAAAAGTTCACTGATATAGCTCCTTTTCTCCTGGGTGATCTTTAAAACTTTTTGATACCCCCTCGTATTTAGAGTCTCAAATAGGCACTTTCTGTGTTTGAAGCGTTGCTCATTAATCTAATTTCCCCAAAGACTGTACCGTACTAACATTCTGTCTCACTTTCTATCTCTGAGTACTTGTCACTCTTAAGATATGAACTTGAAAATAAGATTTGAACTTGAAAATACATTTTTTTAATAGATCTACCAAACCAATGTTTTGTTATTTATTCTTTGAAAAAGAGTACATTCTGAAGATCTTATTCAAAAAATGAAATTTCAAAAGGTCTATTGTTATAATTAGAAAAGCATGAAGGAATTCTCTCTGGAAAAAAGTCTAAAAACAAAAGTTAGTAGAAGAAATTTTCAAGGAAAAAATTATATTTTCAAAGAAACCTTGATATTTTGTTAAACAAACTATGCTTTATTTTACCTACAAAAAATTAGTTTTATGCCTTACTAGATGGATTATAGCAGTCAAGTTAGCTCAATCGGTGAGGCGCTCGCTTGCGGTGCGGAAGGTCCCGAGTTCAAACCCCGCTGGTGCCAAAAGTTGAGTGTGCTTGAAATTCCCTTGGACAAGGAACTTTTACTGCTAATTGTCTTGTGGAAACCTGTACGAAACTCAGGGAGCTGATCCGGGCAGCGATGGTGCGAATGTGGGCTGATCAAGGTTCAGCGCCCCTAGAGGTTGCCGCAGAACCTGAAATGATGCTTTGTGTGGATTGGAGCTTACTTGGGCCACAGTGGTCAGCGAACACCTGTAAAGTGTGCAGAGGCTGGGTGGAATTACGAACCTGGGAGGCAAAGCGCACTGTAAATCCCCAGTTTTTATTTATTTATCTATTTATTAAATCTCCTAATAAAAGTTGGTCTTTGTTAAAGACTAGATTTTTAATGGTCACAAACATCGAGCTAGGTCAGTGTCTGTACATCGAGTGCCGAAGGCGCGAGACTAGGCCAGAGGCGAAAGGCGAGCGAAGCGCTGCTGAATACTTTGATTGTGGGTGGTGTGCATGCTAGTTTTCATTGAGTGGATGGTGTGTTTCTTTTAAACCTGGGCTGTAGCACATACTAAATAAAAGTAGGCATACAACACTAACTTGTTTAAAATGATTATAATTTTCAATGTTCCAATATCATTTGCAAAGCATAAAATCAATTGTTCTTGAAAGAAGCTTATGATATCCTGAAATTCATGTGACTGCTGTATAAATGACTATATAAATGACTAACCAGATATGCAATGGTAGGCGGAGTGTAGGAAGTGAGATTGGATATGGAAAATTAGACTGAAAGGAGCGCCTGGCTACAGAGTGGAGATCTGTAGGGCCATGGCGCGTAAGTTCAAGGGTATTAAGAAAATGGTTGGTGTGAGCCTGGGACTATAAAACCTATAGTCCCAGGTGTGAGCGGACCGTGAGGTTGTGGGCAGGTAAATGTCAGAGATACCATATGTTGCCTCCTATATAGTTGGGTCCCTGATGGTCAAAGTTGGTATAGTTTGGTTATACATGAAAATATAGAAGTGGCCCCCCTGGGAAGTACTGTCACAAAACAAATGTGATTTCGCCTATTTGATTGTTCTGGTACATTACCTCCTGAATATTCAGTCAACTGTACAATTTCTTTGATAAAGAACACTACACCCTCTGATCAGGCTTTTATGTTTCATCACAAACAAAATTCAGTAGAGAAACAATAATTATTAATATTACGTAATGCTTGTTTCCGCATGTTCTGTCAAGGTCTACACGTGCGCACATTACCCCGTCATGCTATAGTTTTCGTTGCCTATAACACGTGGTTTTAACCTAGACTATGATAGAATTCTACACCACGAAATATGAAAGAGTCGGATATATCCTATTGCAACCTGGGAATGGTTGGAATGTTAAACAACAAAAAATAATACATATCCCACAATGCAAAATTTCCTATGTGCGTCATATTCGTATAATTATCATGGTATTATCCTTGCATCCCCAATTGGATTGAAGGTTATTATAACGTATTACCTATTATTGTGCCTTCTGAATAACGGTGTTCTATGGGAAGGATCAGAGTAATAGTTAACCACTGTTGCTACGTCACAACTTCATAATTTTTCCAAATATTTGGCTATAAAAATCATACCAACATTCTGATTAACAAACCAACGGCTAAAATCTGTACTTATATATGTTATCTACCTTCATGTGCGGATATATTCAGCGGATGATCTCTTCTGACCGAGATATTTCGAGTTTTATCCGTACCCAAATTTGGCTTTACCTATGCGAAATCTGAAATAAGCTACCCACTAAAGTTATTTGCCGTGCTGTGCACATTGACCTACCGGTGGGGTGATGGCGTCTAGCTAGTTTTAAAGGTATACTAGCAGAGGGCCTGTGCATAGATGCGTGGAAATTGTTGTGGCTTGACCAACGGTCATGCTGATTAAATGTGGTTGTCACAGGTTATCCTTGATCAATTGACCTCTTGATGCTCTTTGACCTGTCAGGTCACTTTCAACCCAATCAATGTAATGTGGGTATACCAAGGATCATGCTGAAGAAATTTGGTTGTCAAAGGTCATTCCTAGATAAATTGACCTTTAGATGACCTTTGACCTGATGAGTTACTTTCAATCCCCAATCAATGTAATGTGGGTTGGCCAAGGATCATGCTGACCAAATTTGGTTCTCAAATGGTCATTCCTAGATTAATTGACCTCTAAATGACCTTTGACCTGATGGGTTACTTTCATCAATTGGTCAACATATTGTATACCCAGGTAAGCTTATATGACGGGAGGGTACTCACATTTAAGTCCCAGGCTATAACATACTGTTCATAGGCATTTTTTATTTCTGGACATAATACCCACTTCACTCTCCCTATATATACTTTGATCAACACCAAATAGACGGGCCTCTTCACATCGTGAATTGACACAGCTAAGCGCATGCATATTTGAACACAGAACAACTGCGTTGTATGTGTGAGTCCTGTGTTGTACGTGTGAATCGCACATCAGTATCTACGGCGCGCATGTTAGTGGGATTATGTTTACTTGCAGATGAAGAAAAGCCTAATAATTTCCGCCTATTTAGTGTTGATCAAAGTATAGTAATTGCAAAACATCCATCCAGGCCTTAAGGGAAGGGATATTTATTGATTAAAATAAGTAGATGAGAAGATGCATACATTATGGCTGGCTACTGGCTTACTGAGAAGTCTTCCCATCATGCCTTGCTTCCAATGGGATTTTTGTACATGTTTTAATGAGAGGGTCTAGGGATGAAACATAGCAAAATCATCAGACCTCATCCGAATTTTGTATTTCAGACATGTTTCATCAAGCCCTCTCATCACAACTCATATAAAAATCCCATTGGAAGCAAGGCATGATGGGAAGGTCCTGATGTCTTCTTTTGAGAAGTCTTGTGATGGCCTGCCTACAGCATATTATGTAGGTCAATTTTGGAAAATTATATCGCCCATGTAATCAAAGTGATGCAGAAAATGCCTCTTCGGTCATATATTAATTTTAAAAATAAATGATTATCATTCCGGCAGGGCTAAAATTTGCTTCATTATCAAAAAGGCCATGTCGACATATGCCTAGTGGTAGGCATTGGGATGGGTTGAATGTAGTCCTGATTTTTTTTTTTTTTTTATGGTTTATTGGCAACAAAATTAAAGATTTTTAATTGGCTTAATTTGGTCTGATCATTTTCTTCTTGAAATACATTGAAAAAAAACAACAATTCCACCACTGCACTGCCCTATTTGTCTCTACAATTTAAATGACCCTCAATCGCTACTTGGCAGAAGGGTCTTTCTTATGATCTTAAACCTGGTAATTGACATATAAATCTTTTATATAACTTTTGAATAGTTGATAACTCTTAACAACGTACA
>JXSR01S038568.1:0-10793 GCA_000969725.1 Ophiothrix spiculata
AAATGTTTGATAGCCCATAAGAAGCATGTTTTCACCTTAACTGTGCCAAATGTCACAACCCTTTTATTGGTTAGTTTTTCAAAATTTATAAAGAAAAACTCTGGTTTTCACCAAAATAGTACAAATTGTTATAAATTTTAGCAAAATATGGATGATTTGCTGCATGATAAATTTTGGGGTGTACCTATTTGTGTCTGAACAAAAACTCTTTCGCAACCCTGCAAAATTGTCTTGCCCCTGCTCGCCCCCTCAACTGAAAATTTCTGGTTACGCCACTGGGTGAGGGGTTCAAATTTGGTTGCTTAAAAAGTCTCAAAATCATTTAATGCTTTTTTTTTATCAACAGCAAAAAAAATCATATGCATTGTATTGGAAAAACTCCAAATTTTCATACCCCGTTCCCAATTTGCATTTACTTTCACCGTTTTCAGATAATAAGGGTTCAAAGCCAGCATTTTAAGCAGGTCACGTTTAAGAAAACAAATCTCGATACCAATATTTTTTCTCGTTTGGCGAGACTTGGAATACAGAATTGTAAAGAGCTCATTAACAGGGTCGTTACGATTAGACTGAGAAGGGTCCAATTTTTCTACGAAAATGTAACCAATTCCCTTGTACTTGGCCCGGAGGCTTGGAAATTGGACCAAAACCAAGAACAATAATTATTGGTGGAGGAAGTTTTGATTCGTCATTGATACCAAAGGTTGACAAGCAGCGTTCGAAATTCTGGTTGTCCGGTTGTCCAGGACAACCAAATCTAGCGCCGGACAACCTAAATTAATGCTGTGGTTGTCCGTCGGACAACCACAATACAAAAGTCAAATTAACATACTTCTTAGCATGTTTGTTTCAAAACTGGAACCTTTGATAAAATTGTAACATTTTTGAGAAATTTTCCTGATCACCGTAAAAAATATGACTTTTTATCAATTTGCTGTTGAAAAAATAGAAGTAGGTGTCTCGTAGTTTTCTGTGCGCTTGGGAGACCTTTCTTTTTTTCTTTTTTTTTTTTTTTTTGCTTGTCAGTTTTGAAAAGCTACGTCAAAAATGTTGGGGTATATTTTGTGAGTCTGGCGCCGCGCCTGACGGACAACCAAATTTCTGACGGACAACCAAAAATTACAACCTGGTTGTCCGTCGGACAACCATGTTTTTTTCCTTAATTCGAACGCTGTTGACAAGTTCATGTCATTGTTTATGGTTTATACATGTACCGTTTAATTTGTCATTATCAAGTTTAAGGTACATTAACGTATAACAGCCAGAATTCAGCTCGCTGAAATATCGCTTATTTTATTATTTTTTTATTCATGAAAAATTACAGGAAAGGCTGTTTTTTACATGCGTATGAATATTCATGAGTTCGGATGCCCTAGTTTAAAGAGCCTATAAACTCGCCAAAGTAGAATCTCAAACCAAACTTCCATTTGGAAGCATAAATGTTATGAAAACATTTTGAAATGTAAAAAAATGAAAATATTTGAAATATAAGTGTCTTTTCGTATGATTTTGCGAGTGCTATTTTCCTTGAGCGATGTTAAATTAGGTCTTTGCGTTTTACCTAAAATCTACGGTTGTGGACTTAATATATTTTAGCGACTTGTTCAAAAGAAAGCGACATCACTTCTTTAACAGATCTACTAAGAAAATTGCGGTAATTTTGGGTAAAACACGGCCCACGTAAGAGAATATGACACTTGGTCCTATGAGGCTCATTCTCCGATAAACCGTGCAACTTTGGTTAGAGAAATGTTGAAATTTCGACTACTAACAACTCATGAAAAACATACAAAATCATAAACTCTTATGGCTTCTGAAGAAGAAAAAGTGCATGGGAGATGTTTTAAAAATACTTGATTTTTAACCATTGTATTCCCTATACCTAATGTTCGTATCTGTCGGTTCGTATCTGTTGGAATCTTTTTTAAAATATTCATTATTGAGAAAATTAGTTTTCTTACAAACTTGATCTTTACACTAATTTAGGAGCTTTACACACATACTACACTGTGGTGTAGTATTTTTTCGTCATAGTGTACAGCGTTTTGCGAGAAGGGAGCAAAATGTGCGGTTCGTATCTGTCGCGACGTGACAGTCACATAGGGTATTTTTGATATTAATATCCTTGTAAATCATTACTGTAAATATATAATTCTATATAACATATATGCTATTCAACACTGAAGTTTACTTGATAAACCTAATGCGGAATCATCCATCCATAAATTCATTTTCACACTTTGTTATCGATTTTAGAATCTGCTTCGTATCTGTTTGCAATATTGGCGACATACTTTAAAAAGCTCTTATGCCATATCAAATACTTAATATGATTAAACCTTATATGTCATTATCAATATCTACTACGGGCTGTTAAACAGCGTGCATTGCATTTGATATGTCCGAATATTTTATGAACGGGGGCACATAAAACATAAAAAGTATGGCTGGCGACATGGGGAAAATTAACGATTTTGCATTTTCAGATTAATCGTTATCTACTTTCCTGGAATGATAAATTGTTTAGCTTCACATATGTTACTAATGTGACTCAAATGTATCACCTAAACCACTCAAATCATTTGTAATAGGTTCAACAACGTTAAACAAGCAACACGAATATGAGCGACACCAAAACGGCAAAGTTGCACACTTTATCGGAGAATAAGCCATGAGGTCAAATAAAATATTAAATTTCTACGCAAAGCATCAAATATCCCCGGAAGTGATCAACGCGGCACTTGTCTATTATTACGTATATATAGTTAAAACACCCTCTCCATGTCAGCGATTTCTCGATGGCCTAGTGGTAAGTAACTCGTTTGTGGTGTGAGAGGTCCCAGTTTCGAATCCCGGCGGCGCCGCCTTCTTTTTTTTTTTTTCTTCCTTTTTTTTTCATTTGAAAACAAAGTATTATTTTTTTCATCGTATCAGATTGATATTCATTCAATAAACTACTTTTACAAAATAATTTCTTTAGATAAACATGGTAAAATCATTTCCCTATAGCCCGTAAATAATATCCACAGTGGATGCACATGTACCAGTCAAGTTTGCTTAGATATAGCCCCAGACCTCCGAAAGGTGTGCTTTGTCGTTTACGATATTACGCTGTATTATATGGACAATGTGATGACCGACATCTTGCCCTTCTCATACGTCTAATTGTACTGAAATTTTCATCGTTTTTGTAACTGATTTTTCAGTCTTACAGGAAAGATATTTTTTTCAAATTTCATGAATGTGAGGTCTGATACCTAAACTTGCAGTTTGTATTAGACAATTTACATAAAAAATGGTAAAACAAGCTACACGTAAGCAGATATGACCTCATGATTTTAAAAGCTGAAAATTGGCTATTTTGTTTAAAATGTAATAAAATGAAGATTATTTTTATTCCTAACAGTCATGGTTAACAAAGGCATGCTTTATTGGAAAAACTATTTTAATCCATATCTCCATTTTTTATTTGCATTATATGGGTTCGAAGTCCGAACTATCCGACAGGTCACGTCAAGAAAAAAAATCTAGCGACCAAGTTTTCCTGATATTCACCCGGGATATACCCGGGAAATGAAAATTAAATTTCGTCTAATGAGCTCATTTGCATAGGTCCTATATATAAGTACTGGGTGATAGAACCCAAAGAACGTCTAACGTACTAAATCGCACTATTGATTTGATTAATTAATTGTTGTTCATAGTGTGCTCGTTAGAATTTAACTTAGGGCGTACGTTCAATACGCCGGGAAAGTAGTGACGTCATTATGTAAATCACCCAACACGTGCGTTTTGGACCCAAACAAATGATCATGTCCATTAATCATACGTATTAACACAATAGGCACACGTAAACATACAATTCAGACTGATTTTTCTCGGTTGGAAGACGAAAATAACGGCAGGGATCCAGTCTTGGCTTATGATCACAATCTTCAGCATAACAGGCCGGCATGTTTTCCCTTATTTTTGTTTTAAACAAAGGTTATGGTATAAAATCGGAGTCCGACTTTTTTCCCCATAGACATAACGTGTGGCAAAAATGGTCACACCGTTTGTTTGGGTCCAAAACGAACGTGTTGGGTGATTAACACAAATTATGACGTCACTACTTCCTCGGCGTATTAGTGGGGTAGACCGCATGGCATTTTGTTTATCAAGATGCAGGGCTACGAATGTATCATCAAATGGCAGCGCCCATGTTGATACTTCCGGTGCTACTTATGACGTCACTACTAAGTAGTGACGTCATAATTTATGTTAATCACCAAACACGTGCGTTTTGGACCCTAACAAACGGTGTGACCATTTTTGCCACACGTTAAGTCTATGGGGAAAAAAGTCCGACTCCGATTTTATTAAATTCAAAACTGAATTTAAAAAACATCTTGGAGCCCTGTTGAAGATAAGCTTCCTTAAGCTTACTTGGTACCTAGTACCAAGTGGGGTTTCCTTGGCGAAAGCCTAAACAAGGTGATTTTTTTAATACCATAACTTTCGTCTAAAACAAAAATAAGGTAAAAGATGCCGGCCTTTTACGCTGAAGGTTGTGATTACAAGCCAGGACGGGACCCCTGTCGTTATTTTCGTTTTTCAACAGAGAAAAACCAGTCTGATTTGTATGTTTACGTACGCGCGCCTATTCTGTTAATACGTATGATCAGTGGACATGATCATTTGTTTGGAACCAGATCGCACGTGTTGGGCTTATTATCATAATTGTGACATCACTACTTCCCCGGCGTATTGACCATGTTGACTGATATTGTCCTCGTCGTCTGTGGCTCCAAAAGAAAAATTGAATCATACTAGATGTTAGACTTAATCGATAATAGAAGTGGTGTTTTCCAGTTACAATACGCCGGGGAAGTAGTGACGTGACATTTATGATAATCAGCCCAACACGTCCGATTTGGTTCCAAACAAAGGATTATGTGCACTGATCATTCGTATTAAAAGTATAGGCGAACGTAAACATACAAATCAAACTGATTTTTCTCGGTTGGAAAACAAAAATAACGGCAGGGGTCCCGCCCTGGCTTGTGATCACAACCTTCAGCATGACAGGTCTGCGTGTTTTCCCTTATTTTTGTTTTAGACGAATGTTATGGTAAAAAATCGGAGTTGGACTTTTTTTCCCATAGACTTAACGTGTGGCAAAAATGGTCACACCGTTTGTTTGGGTCCAAAACGCACGTGTTGGGTGATTAACATAAATTATGACGTCACTACTTCCTCGGCGTATTAGTGGGGTAGACCGCATGGCATTTTGTTTATCAAGATGCAGGGCTACGAATGTATCATGAAATGGCAGCGCCCATGTTGATACTTCCGGTGCTTAGTGTGGTCCTATTATAACTATAATACTGTATCAGCCCCTCCAGTATATAGCTCAGTGGTCCCAACTCACGACACAATGATATTAGACACTTTAGGTGATTTTTTAATTATTGTTCAAATTCTTTCAATGGTCTGTAAATGAAAACAGGTGATCTAAGAAATTGAATTTTTCAAATCCGACCTTCCGTTGTAAAGTTATGAAGGTTTTTGTATCGCAATTTTTATTTATTTTGGAGAACGCAGGTCAACGGTCAAATCTTTTATTTTCTTTATTTTAGCCTTCAAAGGTCACGGCACCAATCACAAACCCACCGCCATCAATTTTTCCATTGTCAGTAGAGAAATTTCGCACAAACGATTCTATATATGTGTCCCGCCGCGGCAAAAGGATGCAGTTGTCGTCTCCTACATGTAGCTCATTGTAGCATATCATATGTACACTAGTTGTATACATCAGATATGCTACAATAAGCAACATGTACGAGCCGACAACTGCATCCTTTTGCCGCGGCGGGACACAAATTGCACCCACACCTGCGCGGGGCTTTTAATATTCATTAGTTCAGCTGCTAACTGAAATCTGACTGTGATTGAAATAGGTTTAATATGCATGGCTAATTTTTGAAAAGAGTGCTAATGGCAGGGGGGTGGGAGGAATTGATTTCGAATATAAATCAAATTCGCCCATTAACTTCGATGTTAAAATGAAAATCTAACCAAATATTTTGTTTAGGTCATTACTTATAAACCAATGTTTGTTAATACTAAATCCGTTGAAGTTGGATAATTACCTCCATTGTACATTTTTATTTCGACTTTTCTGTTGGGAACTGTTTTTTCTCCCTAGAACGTCAATGATGATACTGGCGGCAGGTCACGTGACATAGCTAGCGCGTGATAGGGCATAGCCGCCTCCTGCTAAATGAATTATCTTCCACCTGGAACAAAACTGCATTCGTTCATCTCGAAACAGCCGTAAATACAACGAATTTTTTTACCCTCCTAAGTGAAGTACATGCAAAGGGTGTGATTCTGCAACTAGCAGATTCAGAATCTTCATATATTTACTTTAGATCTCCAAAATTTTATTTGAGGAATTTGAATGCATGTTTCTGAGGACCAAGACGTTGCATTTACGGCAGGTTAGATATGAATCGTCACAATTACGCACCTGTGATTTTCACACTTATAGTTTTTAACTTGTTTGTTTCACGGGGTTGCTGATATTTGTATCTGGGTAACCACTTGCGTGCTAAAGTTTCCTATGGTGGCCATACGAGACCGAAAATTGACCAAAATGAGTGAAATAATCTTATCTGTGACCATAACGTTACTATATCTGTATGAATGGATACCTTACCCGGGGCCATATCAGTTCAAATGAATACCACCCTGTCTAAAATCATACGAAAGTGTGACCAAACAGTTATTACCAAACTTTTACAAAATCATAACTGAAATCCATTTAAACACATGGAACACTTTTGCCTGAGGATGAAAAGCCATATTGGATACCCTATTGTAACTCTATGCAGAGCAACAGCTGGATTCTGATACCCTATAGGCTACATAATTTGCAAGTCTCGAGACCCGTCTAGATCTATTATAGGCCTATGGTATGGCGCGCGGGTGGTTACCCGGTTTAAATACACTGTCCCCCACGTTTGTTTTTAATTTATTGTACTTTTCTGTGTCCTTGTAAATTGTCATGATGCACAATTGGGCGTCTCAGATAGCAAACAAATTTTAAACACTATACGTTGGGCGGAATTGCAAGAGAAAACAGGCGCATTTTTTCACCAAAATTTTGCCTCTCGTTGTCTAATAACATTTTTTTACACAGACATATTTAAACAATTCTTGAATATGTATGGATGTGCATATAACGTGTAAACATCTGAAATTTTCTATTCTTCACATTCAAAAAAAAAATTTGACAACTTTTTAAAAATCAATAACTCTGCAATATCACATAAGAATTTTGTGAGCTAAATGTGTTATGTGTAAGTAGGTCAGCAGCGGTGTGAAATATCAACGTTCACCGCCCAGTTACTGGGTAAGTGAAGTATCTAATGATATCAGCAGCATGACTGATGTCAATCTTGTCAGTGTTAATGAACTTTTAACCAGAAATTTAAGATTTTTCAAATGACATTATCACTATGCAAGCAAGTTAATCAATCAATTGTCATATAAGGCTAATAAACTTTTCATTCATGCGAATGCCAAAGCCAACTGAGATAATTGTCGACAAATCATCATCATCATCATCAATATAATATTTTCTAGCGTTTATGTTTTTCTGATTATAAATCCTAAACTTCACCACAAAATTCTTTATAGTTTTGGAGAAATGACATCAAACGTAAAATCAATTGGTATGTATACCTATTTTCTATTCCATGTGTATTTATACATAACATTAACAGCCTCATCCCCTGAGTTGCATACTTTTGTTTGCCTCTTAAGAGTAAAACGTAACCCAAGGGTAAACTTCCCAAAATACATTTCAGAGGTCAAGGTCAATTAGTTAAAAGTAAATTATACACATGTTGAAATAAGAAGCTACACCTTTAAAACCACAGTACATGTGGAATAAATCTTCATTTTTACAGCGAACAGGGTTTATGTATTTCATTGTTTTTAAGGGGACAGCCCGTTGTTCTGGCGTGTCATTTCTCCAAACGGTTTTTGTACCAAACGGCCGTTTCTCTGAATGGTTTTTAATCCGAATGTTTTTATAGACATTGTTTTCCCAGATTGCACAAAAAAAACTTTTTGTCAACCTGGGGGTCATTTTTTCAAACTTAGTATCAAACTTTGTCATATGTTTACAAATGTGCATAAGAGTGCAAATTTTTTAAAAAAAATTAGATAGCACGCCTTAATCTTTACTCCTTTATTGACTTTTTTAATCAAGAAGTATGAAAATTGAGTCATTTTAGTAAAAACTGTAAGTATATAGCTTCTTTGGAAATTTATCTCTAGTGCCAAAAGAAATTAAGACTTGTTTTCATCATATATTTATAATAAATGTCAAATATGTACCTTTAGGGAATTCAAGCTGAAATATGAACATTCTAGCTCAAATTTTGACAATTTTATGACATTTTTGCTGTTATTTTTGGCCAAAAACAGATTTTTGACATTAAAAGGTTTTTTTTTAAGAAATCAAAAGAGTGACAAAGCAGAGTAATTTTTCATGGATTTATTAGTTGTAGTCTTCAAAACCTTAAAATAAGTTTTTGTTTTTAATAAATGTCAAAAAGATAGGATTTTAAGTCAAAATTTCGTTCACATGTCACGTCCAACACTTAGGACATAAACCTTATTATCTGCTAACTATAAATGGTTGAGATTTGCTGGCATTTGGTACAAATATTTTCCAGACTTGGTAGCAGAAAACTATCTTTTTCATCAATTCTTTTATTAACTTAACACCTTTTGAATGCCATTTTTTACCTAACTTCCTTCCCCTATTTTAACGTAGGAATTATTCCAAAGGCTCTGGTTTGCATATGTATGCAAGTGTCGAGTCAAGGCTCCATAAATGAAAATTCTGCAACTATAATGAACAAAAAAGGGCTTAAAGGATCGCCCTGCCTAACTAATTATCCTTGTTATTTTAAAATAATTGGATGGAATAATAATATACTAAAAAACGCAAACCCATTTACATTATATCTTCCTTCAAACCAAAATGTTGTAAAACTTTGTTTATAAAATCCCATTAAAGTTAATCAAAAGCTTTTTCAAAATCCATGGAAAAAAAACTAGATGAGTTATGAATTTATGCATATTCTATAATAATAATCGACTGTTTTTCTTTACATAGAGTCCTTAAGGTGTTTAGTCAATGATAGATCTGCCCGAAGATTTTTAGTAAAAATCGGCATGAATGATATTTTATCGATGTAGAACCGATTTTTAAAATAAAAATCTGGGGTCACCGGACTCGTTTTTGCATGAGAGTCGGTTTAAAAACAACATTTTTGGAGGTTTTTTGGGAAAAATTAGTACGGTGGTCTATGGGAAATATGGCAAAAGTGACATTATTTAGTGTTGATTCAAAAAATTTAATCATCACTAAATAATGTCACTTTTGCCACATTTCCCACGTACTAATTTTTCCCAAAAAAACCC
Source organism: Ophiothrix spiculata (assembly GCA_000969725.1). Lineage (NCBI taxonomy): Eukaryota > Metazoa > Echinodermata > Ophiuroidea > Amphilepidida > Ophiotrichidae > Ophiothrix > Ophiothrix spiculata. The sequence continues at coordinate 9,484 of JXSR01S038568.1, forward strand.
TTGAAAAATGCTGTTTTTAAACCGACTCGCATGCAAAAACGAATCCGGTGACCCCCAATTTTTATTTTAAAAATCGGTTCAACATCGATAAAATATCATTCATGCCGATTTTTACTAGACATTTTCGGGCAGATCTATCATGGACCAGATACCTTAAGAAATCCAATTTGACCATTGTGAATAATTGAAGGTAAAATCTCTTTGATATAGGCAATTGTTTTAGACGCTAATTTATAATCCGTATTTAGAAATGTGCTAGGGCGCTTATTTTTAAACAGAAGAGATCTTTGATTTTTGGCATCAATGTCATTACTCCTCTTCTCTGTGAAGTAGACATTATACTCAATAATAATTATTGTTATACGTTAAATTAAAATCATCAATTAAATGTTTTTTAACATCCGACCAAAAAACTAATAAAATTCCGCCGGTAGTCCATCTATTCCAGCATGTCCAGGCGTCTTGCCATTTGCAAAATTCTTAAAAACCTTTGTACATTCCTCTACTTCACAGTTTAAGCTTTCATTTTCAGTTAAGCAATTTATAATGATTGATATCATGAATTTTATTATAGAATAATTCATACAATATAAATGCAAGAGATACCGTTTAAGTATATCATTACGTATATTTTTACGGTTGTAGTCAGCTTATAGGCAACGTAAAATTACGTACATTTCTTACAGTACATATTATTATGGGCGCAAGTAAACAATATTGTCATTCATTTCAAATCTTTATTTGTAATTCTATTTTAGTATTTTCACTAAAATCTTGCAAAATCGAGTAGTGAGATTTCGACAATTGGACAAAAAAGACGTGAATTTTTTCGAAGTAAATGCCATTAAGTTTGAAAATGTTTGTGTTAGTTAAATCATGCTTGTGTATAATTTCAAGACATACTTCTCATGCTAAAAAATTGTCTGTTATGTGGCAACATTGCACATGACATTTGCCTTGAAACAAATGGCTTTTACCCATATTGGGTATATTCCTTGTTCTATTTTCTCCTTTCTAATAAGGAAAAGAAGATATCAATAAAAAAAAAATCAACGATACCTGTCACTCCGCGAACTTTCTCCTGATATCATGATGCCAAACTGATATCGTCGGAAGCGATAAGAAATTGACGAGTTGTCCGTCGATCAGTTGCAGCGCACTTGGCAGGTCCTGGGTTTGAGACCAGCTGTCCTGATAACTAATCTGTTTGGCAAAAGGATATAAGACTTACTGGGTTGCTCTTGTTCCTCACTGTTCCTCGAAGAGTTCGCTACATACAGTTGTCAACTCGCTTTATGTAAGTACTCATA
>JXSR01S038569.1:10340-27823 GCA_000969725.1 Ophiothrix spiculata
ACCGCACCACATCTGTGGTTGTTATAAGAGTCCCTCAACGAAGCCATCCATGGCCATGCATCCAAGGCATTCTGTCCTCCAACGATTCTATCATTAACTAGAGGTCTGTTTCCACAATTTCCAGTACCAAGAAGATCGTTTGTAGCTGTTAAAGCTGTAAAGTTTATTTTTGAGTAAAATGTGTTCTTATTTCGATAATAAATTGGTTTCAAATCTTTTTTGACTAATACATCAAGCAGGAATAGTGTTAATCCCATCCTATATATTATATACCAGTGACAGATAGTCATTAAAAAAGTTTTCAAAAAAGTACACTGTTAGAACGTTGGGCAAATAATTTACCCAACGTTGGTTCAACTATGAACAACCCAACTTCTGGGTAAATAATTACCAACGTTGCGTACAATGTTGGCTAATTACCTAACTGTTGGGTAAAAGTTTTAGCTTATTACCCAAATATTGGGTAAAATTTCATCAACAGTTGGTTAATATTATTTACCCAACAATTGGGTTGTTCATAGTTTAACCAACGCTAAATAATTGCCCAACAGTATAACAGTGTATACTGGTATATTAAAAAAAAAGTTTCATCTTCGTAACTAACAGCTAATGGATAAAAGGATTTCCTACGCATTCTTCGAGCAATCATTGGGAGTGAAATAAAAGAAAACATTCTTAGGTTATCAAATGACATCTGTGTGGTTATCTCTTAGCATGCTTACACTGTTAGAACGTTGGGCAAATAATTTACCCAACGTTGGTTCAACTATGAACAACCCAACTTCTGGGTAAATAATTACCAACGTTGCGTAAAATGTTGGCTAATTACCTAACTGTTGGGTAAAAGTTTTAGCTTATTACCCAAATATTGGGTAAAATTTCATCAACAGTTGGTTAATATTATTTACCCAACAATTGGGTTGTTCATAGTTTAACCAACGCTAAAAAATTGCCCAACAGTATAACAGTGTATACTGGTATATTAAAAAAAAAGTTTCATCTTCGTAACTAACAGCTAATGGATAAAAGGATTTCCTACGCATTCTTCGAGCAATCATTGGGAGTGAAATAAAAGAAAACATTCTTAGGTTATCAAATGACATCTGTGTGGTTATCTCTTAGCATGCTTACACTGTTAGAACGTTGGGCAAATAATTTACCCAACGTTGGTTCAACTATGAACAACCCAACTTCTGGGTAAATAATTACCAACGTTGCGTAAAATGTTGGCTAATTACCTAACTGTTGGGTAAAAGTTTTAGCTTATTACCCAAATATTGGGTAAAATTTCATCAACAGTTGGTTAAAATTATTTACCCAACAATTGGGTTGTTCATAGCTTAACCAACGCTAAAAAATTGCCCAACAGTATAACAGTGTATACTGGTATATTAAAAAAAAAGTTTCATCTTCGTAACTAACAGCTAATGGATAAAAGGATTTCCTACGCATTCTTCGAGCAATCATTGGGAGTGAAATAAAAGAAAACATTCTTAGGTTATCAAATGACATCTGTGTGGTTATCTCTTAGCATGCTTACACTGTTAGAACGTTGGGCAAATAATTTACCCAACGTTGGTTCAACTATGAACAACCCAACTTCTGGGTAAATAATTACCAACGTTGCATACAATGTTGGCTAATTACCTAACTGTTGGGTAAAAGTTTTAGCTTATTACCCAAATATTGGGTAAAATTTCATCAACAGTTGGTTAATATTATTTACCCAACAATTGGGTTGTTCATAGTTTAACCAACGCTAAATAATTGCCCAACAGTATAACAGTGTAGTATAGTATTTTTAATAATTAAATTTCTCCGTTCGCGTTTTTTTTTTGAGAACGACGCTTGTTGCTACGGTGGTTTGCGTTAAAGTCGCACGTATTTACAGCGTGTGATTGGCGTAAAACCAGTGCTTGTGAAGCGCCGACGATCGCGCGCGTTACGCTCGAGTTAAACGATGCAGTGCGCAGGGAAATTTAATAGATGAAAACACTATACCAATACCAAATTGTGTATGTAAATTAGAAGCATTAGGCCAAAGAAAAAAGTACTCCGTCTCAGCTTCCCGCGCGCATTTGGTTAAAAATGCGAATTTTACCGCATTTCTTTTTTTTTAAAGGTTTTCAGGAGATTTTTTGCTTTTCTATTTTTTTCTTACATCGAGAGAAAAAAAAAGTTAAGGGGTTTTCTCTGAGATGCAAATACTCCATTTATTTTCTTAAAAATTTAGAATTTGGTAGATTTGTTTCTGCTGATAACGATTCTAAAATAAAAAATATAGGTCACCGTGCTCGTTTTTGAGATACAGGCATTTCAAAAAGTACATGTTTTCCCAAAAAATCACCCGATTAACCATACAAAGTATAAGGAAAACTCCAAAATGTCGATCATTATGTGCTTGTAAAATAGTAAATCCTCCATTTATTTTTTTAATTTTTACATATGTTAAAGCACCTTTTGCGCTCTTCAAAATACTGAAATAAAGAAATATGGTCACCGTGTTAGTTTTCAAGAAAAATGACAAAAACCGACATTTTTAAATAAAATTTGATTACTCTGATTGCACATCTGCGTCTGCATAATTTTCCGCGTATCTATTTCGCAGCGATGCGGCGCGTGATTAACCGAACGCTTTAGTAAAGCATGCGTTCAGTGTGCATTGAAATTTACATACGCAAAATGGATGCACACAATTGTTTTGACTTTTTACTATTTATGTAAAAAATCGTTATCCCGCAGTCGTAAGCAACTGCATCTCAGAGAAAACCCCTTAAACAAATGGCCGCGAAGCGGCCGCGAAATAAAAAATAGTGGCCGAAAAATGCAATTAAAAAAATTAGGGGGTATTTCCGCATCCGCGTAGCCCTTTTTTACTAAAAAAAAAAAAAAAACCCGCATAGCGCTTAGGGTTTTGATGAGACAAGAGTTCTTTTTTTTTTTTTGGCCTTAGAGTTCCCTTTAAATTTATTGCCAACTTTATGGAGATTCCAGAGAAATGTCATTCCCATGGTTGGATAGTCCTACAGCCATCAATTACAGAATGATGTTGCATAAACACCCTCTTAATCCAACAGACGCTCCCATCAGTCCATCGTTCGGTTCTGTTACTCTTACCTGGATCTCTGCCTTGACAAAGACAAGTTGAAATATTGGCTAATTATTTTCTGCATTTGTTTAGATGTATTTACCTTCACCAAAATGTTCACTGCATGTGGGGGCATGGTTTTGCTTCTGTTCTTACCTGGATTATAACACATCACCCCAGCTTGCTCCGAGAAAGGATGATCATGCACGCAATTATTGTTGCTCCAGCCATCATGAGGACAGTCTTCAATACGAGCTTCGGTGCCGAAACAGTGCATATCATCTAACCATATGTTGCCATCAAGATCTCCGAATTGAGAGTATTTTGAATCTTGCCAATTGTACGCAGCAATTGCTCCTGTGTATCTGATGGTAAATATGCAGACAAAACATAAATTAAGACATGATTGTGAACATGATGAAGATAAAACCTAATCTGCACACTTCGTAACTTAGAAGAATGGTCATTGATGTATACACAGATCCTGAGATATGATAATTTAGATATGAAAAGTGTTGTGCAAAGTAACTTCGAATCAATAAGTGCAAGGCGCGCCGCGACGGTTAGATCCCTTCTTACAGGAATTGGACATGGGGAAAATGCCCGTTACCGTTGTAAATTGACAAATGTGACTTTTAAAATACAACTACAGAAAATCAACTCACCCAAGTTGTTTGCACACTACGTTAGCTTCTTCCATGCCCCAGTAATCATCACAAATTGCGCCCCATACGCCATTGCGCCATACTTCCACTCTTCCGGCAAACGCAGTACCTCCCACCAAACGGACCGTCTTATCTGGGATACTAACACCAGCTAGAAATGAAACAACAAAGAGGTCGAATTATTGATATATGCATGAGACAGTCGAATGAGTGGCGAGGTTTTCAAACATAGGCCGTGCTGGTGAAACGCAAACTGCCGTGCGGTGTTTTGTTCCGATGGGTTTGTTCTACAGGTACCACGGTGAGGTCAGCCGCCCGTCACCACGCAACATGACAACATGCCAATTATTAAAAGATTGTATCAGATTGAACATTTATCAAAGCTCAAAGTGTCACAAATGTATTTCGTTCAGATCAGTACGTACCTTGTAAACATGCGACTCCTGCATCCATTCGATGAGAGCAAAGATTATGTCCACCCCAACCGCCATGTGGACAGTCAAACAAACTATTTTCATTGCCATTACAGTTAACTGCATCTAACCATATTGTAGTGAACACATTAGCTTGTCCATAAGCAGCCCATCTGTGCAAACAAAATGAATCTCTCCTATAAAATTGTATTTTAATTACGATATACTTTGGTATTAAACATTCTATTTTGTAAATATCTCAACTCTCTATATAGAACTACACTGTCTCTTTGAAGTCGTTCCTTATTTAGATCTCTGTACTTTCACGTCACAAATTACCAGGATAATGACAGGCTGTATTGTGGTTTTCTAAAAATATCCGATAAGTAACTAACATACGTACATCTTATGAAATCATTTCTTAAAATCCATTATTTGCGTTTCTATGTACTTTTTTGTTTAATGTTTGTGTATATGTTCAATGTATTTGTATGTTCAATGAAGAACGTACTGATGGCTTTAGTCTAATTAATGACCACTTCGCACCTTCTCCACTTTGTTCCTTTCCTTCGCCTTTCTCTTTCATCCCTTCTAGCTCTACTTCTTATTAAATGTTCTTTCTTTTCGTTATCCATTTCGTCCTCTTTTTTCCCTTCCGTCCTTCATCGATTTAATTGTATCAACCGGCAATCATCATTCAGATAGAGTATTATAACAGAAAACATCGTCTCACTTACAGACTTGCTTCATAAGCGCCAGTATATCCCAACATGCGGCACACAACATCCGCGTCATTTTGATTCCAACGATTATGACAAATGGTACCCCAATTTCCATTATGCAAGATCTCCACACGGCCTTCAAATGGTCCACTGCCCCCAACTAGACGGATTTTATCAACATCACCACTTTGAGATGCTGTATACAAGAAAGCAAAACAATCCAAGTTAATTTTATAAGAAACTACATTTTCCATTTTCTAATGATTTTCCAATTTAGAATAAAGAGTTTAGTCGTAATTTAACTTTCATCATAAGACACGGTATTATTTTGATGATTTTCTGTTTTATGAATCAAAAATCTAGTCGTAATAAAACATTCAACATAAAAAACTACATTTATTGATGGCTTCAGGTACCGTATTATACAGCAGGAAAGAACATCATCATTGAGGTTCAAGTTTTATTGTTTTATGATCAGAGTATGTTCTTGTTATAGGCCAATAAGATGGACAGAAAAGATTTATGTCATCTTATTAAAATAAGTATATCTCCAGAACATCTTCATTAATGATTTTTTTTCAAGATAAAAATATATCCATGAAAGTTAGAAATGGATATTACTTGTTCAAGATTGTTCTTGTTCTGGAAATATGACTCCCATCCAAACTATAGCTCTCATTGCGCTTATGTAACTCACCTGACCGGTAATTTTCTTACTTAGGTATTCTGTCGTCATTATTGAAGCTTTTACCAGTTTCGCAGCGAGTTCCAGTCCACCCTGGGGAGCACGTGCATTCAAAAGTGACGCAGTTATCTCTACATGTTGCGCCATTTAAACATGGACTATTAGAACATGATACCGAAACAAAAACCAGAATGGGTTAAGTCAGGGGACTATTATAACAATGTGAAAATATGTGACATGTATATCACATTTTATTCTGTTTCTTATAATAATATGGCTCACATCCAAAATATGACTCTCACTGCGCTATGTAACCCACCTGACCGGTATTTTTAAAAGGTATTCTGTTGTCATTATAAAGCTCTTACCAGTTTCGCAGCGACTTCCAGTCCAGCCCGATGCGCATGTGCATTGATAATTGGCGCCATTATTTCTACAGGTAGCCCCATTCAAACATGGACTATTAGAACACGGTTGAATAATTGCTGCAAGAAAAAATTAAAAGAAAAAAATCATGAGATCAGTATAAAAGGTGATATAAAGTGTAACATATATTATAGTTCATTCGCCGCGTTCAGTTTCATTTTCCTATTCAATGGCAATATTCAACCCTTTTTAAGAAGAGTACATGCCACCTTGATGTGTTCAACGCCTGAACATCAAAACAAAATCTGTTTCAATTCAATTCTTACCAGTTTCGCAGCGACTTCCAGTCCAGCCTGATGCGCATGTGCATTGGTAATTGGCGCCATTATTTCTACAGGTAGCTCCATTCAAGCACGGACGATTCGAACACGGTTGAATAATTGCTGCAAGAAAAACAAAATGGGAAGTCATGGAGACAGTATAATAGATAATGAAAAAGTGTGACATAAAAGGACTAAAGCTGAATTCATACTCGTGACGCATTGCGTTTTAAACGCACGGAACATGTATACATTAAATTTTCAGCTCAAAACTACAATGTACACATGCTCCGTGCGTTTCCAAACGCAATGCGTCACGAATATGAATTCAGCTTAAAGAACACTATTTGAACACAATAGTGATCAAAAGACCATTTATAGTGAGCTTGAGTGATCTAGCGGAACAGCGTAAAACTCAAAATCAGAAGGTTGTGAGTCAGAGTCCCGCTGTAGCAACGAGTTATGTCAATTTGCATGTCATTCAAACTAAAACCTTAGCAATTTATTCCTTTACTGTTTTTGCAAAGAGTGAAAAACAAAAGTGAAGTGTTCCCTTCAAGGTCATCATTGAATACAGCCAAGGAGAATGATTATAATGCAAAAAGAATGTGACAATCAATATATACCAACTACTGTTTGTTTATAAATACCTCCCAGCCTTGATTCCGTTGCAATATATACCTGTTTGGCAGCGTGTTCCTGTCCATCCAGTCGGACATGTACATTGGTAATTGGAGCCGCTATTTCTACAGGCGCCACTATTTAAACATGGATTACTAGCACATGGGACAGCTGCAATAAGATAAACAAATATACCGTCATTTTCTGAATATATCGGGACGCTACACTTGTAAGGCCTCTGTTATCAAATGCTGTATGCCATATTTCTTATTTTAAATACCATAATTGATGCAATGCAGCAAACATTTGGATTGAATTAACTTGTATTAAACAATGCTTTTTCAGAAGTTTTCATTTCAGGAATAGATTTAAAAAAAAAACGGTGGTCAGGTGACAGTGTTTAGGTTATCAAAACATACACTTTCAAGAAAAAGAATACTTTTTTCTAAATATATAGACTTTGAATTGAACAGAACAATTAGGACGAACAATTGATCAATTTCAGTTACTTTAGTCAGGGCTCTGACACCGGCATTTCGCTGGTACTCAATAACAGCTGTCGTACATTAGTAAAATAAGAAGAATTCGCGGCGAACCAAGATGGCGGCTGACGCAATCATGGGGAAGAAAAAATGTGCTAGACGCCAAATCGCTGATACAATATTTGGTGAGCGTGAACGCAATCACGGCGCAGCATAGTGCGCAGCCTTTGACATTTCATTCATGATTGCAAATTTACTACGAAGTAATAGAATTGTCCCAAGTCTATATGCTATACATTATTTAGTAACGCGGTCAGTGCTCAAAAAGCCAAGATGGCGGCGCGCATAAACTGTGTCACTTTATAAATATGTCAGTCATTTCCCAATCTTATATATTCCCTGCTTTAGTATGTTACTTTAAGTAACCACCAAGTGCTCACGCAAGCGAAACCACTGTTTATGGTGTGAATTCTGGAGAATCTCACAACATTCAGATTTAAGGTGTATTTTAGAAGAAATCACCCTTTAGGGAAATATAGTGTTTTTGAAAAAAAAACCTTTGACCTCATGAGTCGACATAATCGTTACAATCACAAAAGTAATACATGTATTACCAAGGAAGATTTGATGTTTTAAACTGGTGATCAAACCATTGTTCTTTCAATTATAATAAAGTCAATTGATCTTTATTAATATTGATAACTATATTACTGTGCATCTGCCTGGTAATTTGCTACATTCAAGTTTTGAAAAAGTGGTCAAGTGTTCATTTTGTTTTGCGCGGGGTTGGTACATTTTTCCATAATTGACTCATAAGGAAACTATAGATGGCGCTCTGAATTGTGAATACCGAGAAACCCGTGATTGGACCATTGGTCTGGTATAGGAGTATCACCTATAAATACCTGTTTGGCAGCGTGTTCCTGTCCAGCCAGTCCGACATGAGCATTGGTAACTGGAGCCGCTATTTCTGCAGGTCCCGCTATTTAAACATGGACTGCTAGCGCATGGAACAGCTGAAATAAAACGAAAAGACCGTCATTAATTGAATAGATTAGGGCCTTGAAACCAGACTGCCATGTTTAACGATAGCAACCATGTTCAGTTTTTATTTCTTCATAAGTCTATGTGGTAGGGCGATTTTCACGTAGGTTGCACTTACAAGTATGTGTTTCCTATGAAACAATATCAATATTTATGATATTGTTTGATATCATTTCAGGCTCTTAACAAATGCTAAAAAATTGAATTTGGTACAAAATACGGTATTGAGAAACAAGACAAATGGCTTTAGATGAAGTTCAATTTTCGATTACTAATGACACACTATTTAGCAATGGCTTTGGCACTTGGGGCACACAATACTGTCAAGTTTTAAAACTATGCTCCCGAGTTGAACATCGTGAAGCTCTTATACGGCATGAAGTCCAGGGCTCCCAGTTTCCGAATGGGTGCACCACTTAGAAATTCATAAGCTCCTGCATCACGTTAATAAAATAATCACCAAACTCATTATTTGTGCATCATTTTTGTGCAAATTTCACAATCGGCATTCTACACTGAAAATTTTGTAAACATGACCACATAATTCTACATGCGTGCACACGTGCACACTGGCATCTCTTGCTGTAAAGAGCTGCATTAGAGCTGCTTTAGGCAGAGCATTATTTAAAAAAAATGCATGGCCATTGTAATTGCATTACGATATGGAACTTGGAAAAGAATTTTGTCCAACTGCTTTTTGCTGTCGAAGGGACGTCATAATCGGATTAATTTTCTCGTCAACCGCTTAACATCATTCACGTGGCATATGGCATCGATTTGAATTTCCCGCGGTAACTAACAGTCGTTTTGACAATAATCGAAGGTCAGATCGTCTCCCATGACAATGTTAGTTGACCAGCGTATTACTTGAGTCTTTTCTGGTGTTGTCATACCACTAAGAGAATTTATGACCATATTTGGAAAAGCCGCTGCCGGGATATATTTCGTATCATACCCTGAGCGCGTCCGACGCACTTATATATCCGGCACTGAGCGCGTCGGAACGTTGCATTTTAAGTTTGTAGGGATGCGCAGTACACAAGGCTTAGCAGTGGCACAAAATTCAGATATAAATGAATCACTAGCAGATCAATATCTCTTTCCGCTACACGTAATTCGCATAAAGAATACAAGTATGCGTATTGAATACTTTAGACAGCATGTGTATGCAAGACTGACCATCGGAAGGCCTGTGTGGAGGCAGAGAGATGTAAAATTTTACATCTCACTGGTTGAGGCTATGAATACCTGAACGGCAAAGTTGTAAAAACAAATCAGTAACCCGATTATTTCGGTGTCTTTACTCTTAAATCAATCTATTGAACGTGTAAAATGAAAAGAAGTGAAGAAAAAAAAAAAGTTGTCCGGGGACTCGAACTCGGCCGCAGAAAATTATATGACGCTGGATATGACATTGGTCTGATACAAATTTATCATGCACAGCGCTTTAGACCGCTCGGCCACAATTCTCGCTGTGAACACATGGGAATTTCACGTTACTTATAGATCAATATAGTTTGGCCAAAACAATATACTTCTTGTCGGTCTGTTTAAATTCTGGTAGTTACGCCTGCGCGATGCATGAGGGCTTTGGATCGGTATTATGCATAGTAATTACCTTCCGCGCTATGCAGTATGTTATACGAAACTGGCGAAAGAAATTGTTAATGAGGACTTCATTCTATGTTGCTATTGTTGAACATGTACAATGCAATTCCTAATTTCGTCATTGTGAAGAATCCAACTCAATTGATTTTGATGTATTTGGTATCAAATTAATCCTTGATAAATATAATATCTCGGATTGGTCATAAGATTGTACTAAAAATTAAGTAATTCAAAAAATCTTAGCTAGAACGACTATGCAGTTACGATATTCATCTGCAAAAACCTTTTCAGCATTGAAAATGTTAACTTCTTGAATCGATATCGTGACGTCAAAATGCAAACATTTGTATAGCCGTGGGTGCTTTCAAGAGACTGTCGTCTCACGTGGTGATTCCTTATAGTACAAATGAGTACATTTATCGATGAGCACCGGAATCTTGTCTCGATTTTCGTTGTTTCTAAGGTTTGTGAGTACTATGTAGAGTAAAACGTTCACCAAAAGTGGTTCGTTTTTGTTAATTTTTATGAAATAAAGTTAAAAAGGTTGAAAAAACAAATAAATAAATAGTTTGAATGATTAAGAACGACTTAGTGGTATGATAAATTCGTTATTTGGTTCAGCGTCGGTATGTTATGGGAAATACTCGTGCGCTCAGTGTCATATCCAGTCTCAGCTGCTCTTCGCCTGGATATGACACTTCGCGCACGAGTATTTCCCTTAACATACCGACGCTTCACCCAATAACTAATATTACTCTGAGCTTGTGTATGGTGCAGTGTGAATATTGCGTGATTGGTTCTTTGACATCATCGTGTGGTCTAGTGGAAAAGCGCAGGACTCCGAATCAGTAGGTCGCGAGTTCGAGCCCCGCTACGGCCAACGGCTTATGTCCTTTGGCAAGACATTAAATCTAAATTGCTTCGTCGACCCGAGCGATATTGGGGAGTTGTTATGGGGAATATTACAAACTTAATGCAGATTATGGTTGCACAATTACCGAGTTGCACTGCTTTGAAGCGAACTGATTGTGACGATTTCCTGACGGCAACGAAATAATAAGCTGCGCTGCGCTTAGAGAATTTGGACCAAATTTAGAAGCGCTATATAAAAGCCGCATATTATTATTACTATTATTATTATTATTATTATTATTACTATCATCATTTTTCCACTCAAAATTTTCAAAACAAAAGTCCCACCTGTTTGACACCGTGTTCCTGATCAGCCAGTCCAACATTAGCATGCGTTACTGGAGCCGCTATTTCTACAGGTGCCGCTGTTTATACATTTACTGCTAGCGCATGGTACAGCTGAATTGGGATAATAATTGTGAACTTTATACTCATAGAAATTTGGTACGTTTAAGCTGGACTGTCGTGCGACCACTATCTTAAACGCTTCAGTGGGCTTGTTCCGTCCAAAATAGACTTTGCTCACTCGGAAGTCCCCCTTTCCGTTCTTCGGCTTGTATGGTTAACTGACCGATTGGTTGAAATGGTTCCAATGCTTAAGCGTCGGACAGTACAGCCGACAAAGTACCTCGTGCATTTGCCACGGACCATTATTCGGTGCCAAGATACACAACCTGGCAGGAAAAATTCGAGTTCAATGCTGTATTCCCACCCACCTTCCCCATGTGTGGGGGTGGGTGGGTGGTTGTGTGTGTGCCGACGTTGAGAGCTAGTGATGAGCTTTGCGAGCGATTTGTTTCAGTTTCCCAGACTCACAACCATCTGCTCGCATATATCCCGTGCGTGGTCAGAACGCGGATAACGTGGGCCTGAAGTTCTTTTAGATTTTATCAATCAAATTAACAATCTTGTGTCGCGTCTGCACAACAGCACTGTTTCTCAGAGTAACATAGGCCTATGTGTAGCGTGATTAGTCAGATTTAAGTATGCGTGGTCAGCGAAACCGATATAAAGTAATCCAGTAGGTTTGTGTTATGTTCAATCTGGGGTGTGTTAATCAATCAATCACTCCTACCTGTTTGGCAGCGTGTACCAGTCCAGCCAGTCCGACATGAACATCGGTAATTGGAGCCGCTATTCCTGCAGGTCCCACCGTTATAACACGGACTACTATCACATGCACGAACAGCTGTTGTTTCGTGGTAAAGGTAAAGAAAACATACGAGATTAACGTCAACATGAGTAATTTTACTATTTACTTTGGTTTTGATAAGATGAACTTTCAATTTTAATACGAGATTAAGTTGATTTGCGAAATTGGTCATGTGCGAGGAAGGTAATACCAGGGTATGTTGTTCCAAAATAATTGAATTTGATCAAATTGTTCACGATGTGTCGATGCAACCAAACCGTCAAGGTAATCGACTTTAATAGGCTATAATTTTAAAAACACAAAAAAGATTGATGGCGCATTATTGAAGTCGGACATCTTGAAACTAGCTAGCACTATTAATAAAACGAGCATCATTGATGACCTTACCAACATTACAGCGGGTCCCTGTCCATCCGGTGCTACATCTGCATTGATAACCGTTATTGACGTCGTTGCATGAACCATGGACGCATGGGTTGCTGGCACATGGCCTGGTAGGTGCGTTCGCTGGTGCTGACGAAATGCAAGAAAAAAGTAATTGAATTATGTTAAATATGAAGTTTCTAGTTGAGTCCGTAAGATATATTAAAATATTTCTTAAAAGAGAATGGACACTTTTAATACCTCAGCTGTAGCAATGATAGTAAGCTCAGTGAGGTGCAGGATTGTGTATTTTCTAACAAATTTTCCCGTTCAATGGTAATAGGCCTACTCCATTCATGTTTTTCAGGAACAGTGCAATTCTACCAATATTGGGAGTATGGCCATCACTGTGGATCGTTCAATATACTACGGCATGACCGGGTCAAACTGAAACAAGGTCACGACTAGTCTAACTTTAAAATATACCTCAAACATACATTGACGCAGTTGATGTAGCATACTATGCAGATTTAACGAGTAAATAGCTCTTTCTGTACCTATTGCGCCCGGGCTATTGTGTGATGCATCATATCACACCGCAGCTAATAATCTGCTGGTTAATAATGTAGACAGTTGGAATTTAACCAGCTCTGGATGGCGTTTTATACACTCTCAGAACAAAAGGTTCAACTTGGAACCTTTTTGTCCTCTATATGGAACCATGAAGAATTTAGGGGTTCTTAAAAATTAAAGATCCTAAAAAGGTTCATTACAGAACCTAAAAAGGTGCTAAGCGGCTATTTTAGAACTCATTTAGGTTCCTTAAAGACCCATATAGAGGACAAGTTTAGAACCCCTTTAGCACCATTTTTTCCCGTTAAATCGAAAGCTCCCTAATAACGTAAAACGTTGAACTTCTAAACATGAAAGGACCCCGGATGACTAACATTAAATTTATAAAAAAATCTTTAAAATTTGACCTTCAATGACCTTTTTAATCTCAAAATAACCTTTACCCGACCCTCTCAAAGTTCCACAGATGCTAGCGAGCGCCTTTATGTCCCAAAATTTGGTCATCGAAGGCCCTTTAAAATACTCGCTGCGAACTATGTTCAGGCGAGTCAAAAGTAATCTACAGTGATTGCTTTAACATATTTAGAAAGCGGGTACCTTGACATCTGACGGACACATCCTTTCTGTGGTTACAGTTCCTGGTGTTTCCATTCTTTTTACAACCATGCAAACTACTCTCATCCCCGTCACAGTTCATTTTGTTCCAATATATCTTTCCACTTCCAGATCCGAAATGTGCGTTTCTCATTGTAGTGATGACGTCACCAAATCCAAGTTGCCTGCATGCCACAGCGCCATCTTTTAGACCCCACCAGTCATGACAAATAGTGCCCCAACTGGTAAGTGATAAAGAAGTAAAGAAAAATATGCGCAGTTGAAGAAAAAAATTATCATGTCAATAATGATACCACTGATCACACGTATTAACAAAACGCACCTACACACTAAATCAGACTTTTCACTCGATATTTGATTTTTTTAAACTAGAAAGAATAATTAACACAGGGACAGCTAAATTCAAAGTTGTGACCTCAAGTTCATTTTCTCTTTAATGATATTTTTTACATAAGTGACCAACCTTTTGCCTTGTTTCTTAACCTCAACTCGTCCCGCATACGGATTATTTCCACCTCGTAACCGAATCAGATTTGATGACATCAGCATATCTGTCAAATCTACAACCCCATCTGCTTCTGAGCTGTAATCCCAGCTACTGTAGCTGGATCCGTCTTCTGCATCTGTTAGTGAATAAATGCACGCTTAAAAATTGTGTAAAGGAGGGAAAAGACTTGTTTGATGAGATATAAAAGTTTGTACAGACTGGCTACATGTACACAATGCGGGGTAAAATTTTGCACCGATTTGAGTCCGAGAAACAAATGTGCACAGATTGGTGTAATATGGTGTAGATTGACACCGATCCGTGTAATCTTTTACCCCATTTACACTGTATTCATAAGGGTGTATGAATGGTGATACAAAATATAAACTTGCAAAACAATATCATTTTCCATTCTACACACATGGCGTAACTATATACTTTGAATTTATAAGGAGATTATAAAACATTTTTAGATAAACATTATTTATGATAGTGCAATATTAAATGCGAAGTATTTCAATACAAGCGGAGAAGGGCCACACGTTAATAATTTATCGTTGTGATCAAAACTTTGTTATACCTACCAACTGTACTTGTCTGGTTATCAACGTCTCCGCTGAGTGTGAATTGCTCTTCTATCAAGACCGCATTCTTCTTTTTCAACCCGTGATTGCCTGCGTTGTCAAAATTAAATAAGACGTGGTTAGTATATGACAAGTTTATGATATAACTATATCATAAGTCTGCTATATTTCGATTCATGACAATTGTCAATACTTGTCATCAGACAGACGGCAACCAGAGTTAATCCTTTACAGATGCCTGAATAATTTCTCAACTAGGTTTAAAAATCTCGACCAAACCAAAGTTTATGGTCCAAGATAATAGTTAGTAACTTACTGTATCGAAGGACTAAAATTCCAATTGTCAAACACGTCATTAACAACCCTGCCAGAATACATATCCGCATAACAACTTTACGTTTCCATTGGAATTTCGTTTCAATCTGTGGTTCGACAAAGACCGGCGTCAGTCCAAGTAACTGATTTGGTACAGATACTGTAGGTGCCGAATCATAATGATGCGTTTCGGTTGCCGATGCGGTCCATTCGTGGTTAATTACGGTATTGTCACAGCCATCTTCTGCATGGTAACCAATCCAGCCTAACAATGATGTCTGTGTGTGAAAGGATGCATTGAAATAAAATTATACCAGTGCTAATTCATTGTAACAAAGACGTTGGTGAGGGGACAGAAATATTATAGGCTCATTCTCTGATAAAAGCGTGCAACTTTGCCTTTTTCGTGTCGCTGACATAATGTATCTTGTTTAAATTTGTTAAGCCTATTATAAATGATTTAGTTGTTTATTTTGTAGACAAGAGTCATATTAGTAACATACATTAAATTAGAAGTTGAAACATGTCGGGAAATAGCAACAAATATTAATCGAAAAATGCATTACCCTTGTTTTACCCATGTCGCAAGCCATGTTGCGTTCTATACATGCAGCCCCAATCTTTTCACATGCATGTTGGTCACATACAATGTGTACATTTTAACAGTCCGAGTTAAGCTCTAATTAAAAAATATAAAACTGTGTAACATCGAGTCATTATTTTATTACAAGAGCTTTTTTGTTGCATGTCGCCAATAATGCCAACAGATACGTTATCATTTTTAAAATGGTCAAGAAACTATAGAAATAATGGGGTATATAGATGGATGTTACCAAATGTGTTCAATAAGACTGACTTTGGTGTTATATAATTTATATAATATACCCCTGACAATTTAGCAAGTCAAAAAAGGTTCCTTATGTACATAAAAATAATTTCTAGTATATTTCATTTTATGCGCAATATACTGTTCAATTGTACATAAATCTATAAAAGGGAATTTTATTGAGATAAACATGTGCTATTTAATAGTCATGACTTCAAGAAGTTGGAAAAAGGGAAAAAAATGACCATCAAAAAAAGGGTGCAGAAGACGTTTATTGAGAACAACGAGATATAAATAGAATATCTCGTTGTTGAGAAGAATGAGGTACTTGATCATCTAATTAATCCATGCTTTAGAAAGATCAACCAAAAACGAAAAAAAAAATCACTCCCTGCAAATGCAGCTGCAAGAAGAATCATATCCTACAACGTGGTAAACAAAAATATTTTCCATAGCCCAGGCCTATACTCTATATGATGATGACAATAATGTGGCCAAATGATATAGACTCAGTTACAATACAACTTTCATCATGTTCATATATTGGTCTATTAAGTTTAAAGCTTACATGTTAAACTTACAAATTTGATGTTAGACTTTGTATTGTCTTCTTCATGTTCTTTAGACTGATCCATTTCATGCAAAACCGCTCACTTATCCTCAATTTAATGTCAAATACATGTTATCATTAAATCCCCGATATATTATGTATTTTAACCAGACACGAATTGATAGACGAATATGGAGCTATATATATTACTATTATGGTGAGTTGCGTAAAATTAATGTTCTCATGGATGACTCAAAGAGGTCTTGAAGTGTTTTTATGTCCTTCAAGGTATTCAGTTAAATCAATAGGCTGAATAATTTCATCCGATTACACTGTTGACATGATCAATATACATAATATCCAATGAAATAAAATTAATCATTTAAGGCTCAAAACATAGTCGGCCTGCAAACAAAATTTTCGCTACCAAACATTTGGTCGTGACGTCAAAATGACTTCAACACCGATTTGAGACCAAATAAAATTTCACGCTAAATAGCACATGTGTTGAATTGCCAGTATACATTGCTCCAAATGTTTGTTAGCGGATTATCATCCTTTAAATTCGATCGCAAATATTTGGTGACGTCACGACCAAATGTTTGATATCGAAAATTTTGTCTGGAGGCCGACTATGTTTTCACCCTAAGGGTTTATTACTTCCAGGTGGGTTGCTTGAAATTTTTCTATTAAAAATGCGTGTCTCATCATGTTAAAGAAAATAATTTGTCCTACGCTTGAGGAAAAAATAACTTAACCCCTACAACGAAAAAAATGTGGCCCCTCATGGTTCACTATTACATAGGGGATGAGGGTAAAGCCCCACTCCGGAAACTTTTTTTAGATTTGTGACCGCCCGGGTTTGTGGGGAAAAAAAAGGCTTGCCTCGCAAAATTATTTGGAAAAAAAAAAAAAAAAAAGCCTTGCCCTGAGCTAAACTTGAATCCAAGCCAAATGGTGAGTTCCTAAATGAATAAGTAAGGCCGAAACCATAGTCGGCCTCCAAACAAACTTTTTCCTACCAAACATTTGGTCGTGACGTCACCAAATATTTGCCATCGAATTTAAAGTATGAACGGGAAACAAACATT
>JXSR01S038569.1:52450-64613 GCA_000969725.1 Ophiothrix spiculata
AAATACCGTTAAAGTGGGAACACTGGCACCTCACTAAATGACTAAATCGGTAATGAGATTTGGAATAATACCCGTAACCTTTAAGTTACACTTTATACAAACATTGCAACCTACCCAACTGAACCGATTGGAAGAGGTCACTCTTTCGTCATAAGCTTTGTTGCTAATTGGAAGAAAATGGGAAATTCTCTTCTCATCAATAGCCGTCTTCAAATTTTCTCCCATCCACAAGGTGCGTAAGATGACCTGCATGCATGGATAAAGTATTAACATAACCACTAGGTGCGTAAGATAACCTGCATGCATGGATAAAGTTTTGACTTAATAATTTATTTGACGTTCCCCTTGCTCGTAACCTTCCTTATATCGGAATAAGTGTACCGACTGTCTAAAGCTGAATTCATACTCGTGACGCATTGCGTTTGGAAATGCACTGAACAGTACGTTGTGCATATAATTTTCAGCTCAAAACTCCAATGTACACATGCTCTGTGCGTTTCCAAACGCAATGCGTATAAACGAGTATAAATTCAGCTTTAGTAATTACACCACAAGCGTTATTTATCAACGACATGAAGGCATGAAGGTGGTCTCACTTTTGTACTCAGAAAAAATAATACCAGGTGATTTCGATCTAATAATACTATATATAACAGATTAATTCAATACTCAAGTTAGTATACTTGTTATTACAAGGGATGTCTTAAGAGTAAGAACAACAGAATAATGGAAAAAGTTACCCAAGCGTTTGAAGACACAATCCTCGATCCCCCTGATGCACCGACGACCATCTTGACTTTCCCCGTGCTATCCAGAAGAAGAGATGGACATGTACTAGTCATATAACGCCGACCTGGCATTATACTGTTGGCATTGGTCGGCTCAGTGTAGATGGGATTCGATTCACGAGCGGGGAAGTAGAAATTCGCCATGTGACTATTCAAAAATATGCCCGTTCGGCTTGAGTAAAACTTACTACCAAAGCTGCAAAATTATTTCAAAAAATGCTGTCAGTTTACATTTTATTTACATGTATGTTATGATTATATCATTGTGGGTAGGGATATACTCATAAGAGTTGTCTGTGAGTCGAATCCATTTTTGTGATCAATTGTACTTTTGAAATATGCATTGCATTTTGATCCTGCCTTTACACATGGACACACTGCATAAACCAAAGCAACATCGAAGTAAATTAGGAGTAGTCAGCAGCAGTGTCAGCTTATAGAGTCAAAGACCCTTGTGAGTTCAGATAGGAGCGTCCTACGAGATCGATCCACCCAAAACAAGATACAATACGTTACTACGACAATGATTACATTAGTAGATATGGATCGAGCTTCTTTATTTGAATGTTTGTATGCTAGTTCTCAGACTCGGATACCACTAGACCGATTAAACATCCATGTATGCCACTGCAAACGCTAGGCTTTGCCATTCTCATACAACAAGACAGTTTATAAAATATAAGCAAACACACTTACAAATCCATATTAATTTGATGCACAATTCATAATGCAAGCCCATAGCTGCATTTGGTATAAAACCTACAATGTGATTAAAGTGATGACAGTAAACATGTACTTACTAATAACCCACTGAAGTGGTGACAGAGACAGCATCCCCATTTGCAGCAAGGACACTGATGTGAGACGTGTCTCCTTGGCCTTCTTCTTCATCCGGGTCAACCTGGTTGTCATTCGTCAGCATGTTGCCGTAGAATTGGCGGTCAGTTGATGTCACAGCGTTGTCGTTGATAGTATTACGTGTGTCTAGGGCATACTGGTGGGAGTTCAGTGATTCAAGTATCTAGGAGACAACGAGAGCAAAAATTAAGATTGAGGCGAGGTTCGAATAAACAAATCTATCTATTGAATGTAAAACCGTTGAGCACATTCAGGCCCACTTTGAATTTGCTTTGGACCTCGAAACCCTATAATATAAGTGGTAAGATTATGGTCTCCCAGAACTATATTCCGGATATGGTTCAGTAACGAATTGGTCAAAAACTCCCCGCGTAAGTGACATACGTTATTCCGTTACAATCATGACCTAAATTTCGGGACGCTGAGCTACTGTAACTGCTAAACCTTTCGGCCAACAGAGATCGTATGATTATCGAGATGAAATTGCTTCTTACCGCGTGTACCTCGCTGGAGTCTGAATCATCGCCGAGGAGATATCGTAGACCAAAGGCAAATTTAGTAGCTTCAAGGTATCGGTGGTATAATTGGCGCCTACTAGTAAAGCTATTGAAATCGGCACTGGAAATATCATACTCTGTAAAACATGATAGAAAATACATTTCACAATATTCATTGATGCAATTTAGCTTGCGTGTTTCCATAAAATCATGCGTGTTTTTTTCATAAAAACATTCTTACCACCCGGTTGTTGGTGTTATCGCATTTTGTTAACGTTATAAACTTCAACAGATGTATATTTTAACTGATTTTTAGGGAATTGTATCATGATATATTTTTGTATTCATGACAGATAAACAGACACTTACGATCCAAAACGTTCAAAATGTACTGAAGCACAGGTCCGCTAGCTGTAAGTGGAGTAGATTTCATCGTCAAATTGTTGTCGTACGTCGTAGAAACAACAGATTCCCAGGTAGCTTCAATGGAGCTGAAGTCATCGGCAGTCAGTATACCGTCTAAATGTGATGAACAGAACAGTTAAAAATTGATCAAAATTGGCAAATGTGTTTTTTAGGAAGAGTTTTTTTCAAACATTTGTGGCTAATCTGGTCAAACAATCTTGCAGTGAGTTACTATGTGCTTTCGGCGTCATAAAACTTACAAGGCTGAAATTCCGAGGACGCCAACTTTGGACTGCAAGACATCAGTCGCTTACCGTAAGGTGTCAATGTGGAGATAGTCCATCTAGATGGACCTCGCAAGAGCCCGGTCCATCTGGATGGACTATGTGGAGACTGAACAGTGTGTGCTGGAGAGGTATCGAAAGCACGCCGCAAGAAATTAACAGTGTAGATAAACATATTAACACTCAAGTGCATCGAGGGGGTCAATATGGACCTTGGATTTTGTTTTTGAAACGGGATGACGGATTTCTATTCATTATTTTGTTTCATTTGAATTGTATTAAGTTGCTGTATCACCCAGTACGGTTTTAAAGAAAAATAATTTGGAGAACATTGTTTTTAAAGCGATCAAAATCTTGGTTCCATATGGACCCCCCCCCCCCCTTGCGGCTTGTAACGATATAGCCTATATGTTATGGTCACAAAACAACCGGCGACCGACCGATTACCAACCGGGCAACGCAAGCAATCACCGGTGTCGTGTCCGCGATGTTTCGGCCTTGCAGCTTCATTCTGATCGCCAAACATCGGCCAATGGCCGGTTGTTATGTAATAAAAGGACAAGTAATTTAAGTAAAGGCTGTATTTTATTGTCTAGTTAACTTGTCAGATTGTCAATATTTCTTTGTTACCATCATTGGTTCACAAACCGATTTTCAGTACATTAATTTTGAAGACATCCAGATATGACGGGGTTAAAAGTAATTCTACAAGAAAGGAAAGTCGGCCGACCATATACGTACTTGCATCCTGGATGTCGTCAACTATATCCTGGGCCACACTGCCAGTCATGATTTCATATGGGTCATCAGCTATCTTCTGAAGCGTAGCAGCTAGTGTTGGTGACGTCGTCATGTCACCCTCCGTTTTGACACTACCATCATCATTTCTGAACATATCTCTGAAACATAGTTAAATAATAATGCTCACATTCCATTTTCATTTTTCTTGCATCTTAAAATATTCAAAATTTGATAAACCCTTTAAAAGTTCAGTCATTAGGAAATGTTAATGACATTTTAGTGAAGATGTTGGAGGATAAAATAAGCCACCGAGCAGATATTGCTGATTGTTGTTTTCTTGATGTACTCCTGTATTAATTTCAACTGATTATATGAGTACTGACCTATGAACAGCAAGTTGTCGGTGTTATCAATCCTCCTTTTCTCAATGCTACCCTACGTTGATGACACGTTGGGGTGGATTCACTCTTGACGACTTCTCAGTATGTCTAGGCACACTACTCATTAATTCAATTAGTATTCGATAATTGAAATAAACCTTTTTTGATATTGTTGTTGTTTGTGTATGTTTTCTTTTGAAAATGAGACACATCGTATATCGATTCTGGTATACAACGTTTGTTTTAGTATATAGGTGAATTTTAATTTATTGTAATCGTCAATTGAACCCAGACAATTCACTACAACCACGAATGCTCGACGGTAACTCGTTCCAAAGACGGGGACCAGCAACTGATAAAGCACGATCACCCATTTGCTTCTTGGAGCGGGGCACAGAGAAAGTGATGGTAGAATCCGAACGAAGAGCATACGTGGTCCTATAGAGCTGAACATAAGAGGACAAATATTGAGGTGACTTCTGGTGGAAAGCTTTGAACCAAAAGGCACAGTACCATAAATTGAATCCTCTCAGGTATGGGCAACCAATGAAGGGAACGTAAAAGTGGAGTGGCGTGTGAGCGTCTAGGTTGTCTGAAAATAAGACGAGCACATCTATTTTGCAGGACTTGGAGGCGATTTAGTTGCTTCTTATCAATGTCATATAACAGAGAGTTGCAATAATCTAACTTGGATAAGATGAGAGTGCGAACAAATGTTCTGTAAAGTTTTTATATCCAAAAATTTGCGAATACGGTACAAATTACGCAGCTGCCAGTTAACAGAACGGGATAACACAGTAATATGGTTAGCCATGGTCATAGAATTATCAAAAATAACGCCAAGGTTACGGCTGGTGGGGGAGGAAATTATTTCTTGGTCACTGAGTGGGAGAGTAAGATGTTTTAGCAACTGATAATGATGAGGAGATGAGGCAACAAAGAACTCCGTTTTGGACTGGTTAAGCTTCAGCCTGTTGGTAAGCATCCAGGATTGCAGGTCATTAACACATTGGCTGAGTCGGAAGAGAGCGCAGGCGGCATCACCATCACAATTCGAATCAAAACATTCATAGATCTGAACGTCGTCTGCATAGATGTGATACTTCAGATCGTGGAGCTCAATAATCTTACCAACAGAGCGGGTGTAATACGAAAATGCCTGCGAACCAACAACGGATCCCTGGGGAACCCCATATAACAAATCATTATCAGCGGAGAAAGCACCATTGATTTTGACTTTACATGGTCTGCCGTTCTAATAGCTTTTGTACCAGTTCAGGACGTTATGAGTAATGCCAAAGTCACGAGCGAGGTGATCTAACAAGATACCATGATCCACAGTATCGAATGCCGCAGATAAGTCCAGCATGAGAAGGAAAACAGCATTTCAGTTTCAGTAATTCGGCCGTGTAGGTACGCAGACTGATACGGGTCACCAAGGCTATTTCTATCAATGTATTCCGACACCTGAGAGGAGACAACTTTCTCAATGAGCTTTCCAATAAAAGGTAAATTGGAAACAGGGCGGTAGTTACTCAGCTAGTTCTCGTCAGGCGATATCTTTTTGATAACAGAAAAAATAATGGCTTGACGAAGCTTAGCAGGAAAATAACCCAAGGCAAGGGAATTGTTGACAATCAGAGTGAGAAGAGGTAATAATGTATGAAGATGTTTCTTAACCAACCATGTAGGTATCGGATCAAGAGAACAGCTCTTGGAGGGACATTTCATGATGATATCATACAAGTCTTCTTCAGAAACATGATAGAAATTTGAAAAATTGCACTGAGGATCAAATTGGAAAAAAGTGTGAGCACTACTAGAAAGACCAGCCCTAATATCAAGGACATTCCCAATAAAGTAAACGCAGAAAACAAACGAAAGACACAAAGGAGCAGCAAAATCCACAAAAAAATCACAAACAACAAAAACAAGTTCATTTACAGTTCTATGCATGTCCTTAGCATAACAGTCAATTTGTTTGTTTGAATAAAACTTTGATTTTTCAGCAGAAATGATGTCCGCAGATGCCCTTCTGGCATCAATATATTTTTGATAATCAGAGTCAGAACGAGACTTTCTCCAACGCCTTTCATGACGACGTCTTTCACGCCGAGCTTCAACAACAATTTCATTGTACCATTTTGGTTAGCTTTGGTTTAAATCTTACAGAACGTTGCTTGATTTTCTCAGGTGAATGGGCATCCAGAACATATTTGCATGCATTATAGTAGCCATCGACCAAATCATCAACAGTGGCAGATTCCTTCATTTTATTATGAATACTCTTAAGCTGTAAGGCAAGATCGGATGCAAAAACCTGATGATCAATTTTACTAAAGTTGCGAGATGCAGTAAATGTTCTAGATGGTGATGCTCCTGTGATATCAAGCAGTTTATAATTAGGTGATCAGAATGAAAAATGGGATCGACTTCCCAATTTTTGATAAGCTTTTCATTGTTTTTAACAATTAGCAGATCTAGCTAATTAGCAGGTATGGTTATGTCTGTTTGTTGGGACGTCAACTAACTGATGATAGCCAAAAGATGAGATAATTCTGTTAAGTTGAACAGTTTCCGACTTTGTAGGAATGTCATTACTGAATATTGAAATCCCCAAGGATAATAGTCTTTCCCGACAAAAGATCAATGTTGCTCAAAAATTCCTCAAACTCAGACATGAATAAAGGGATATTCGTGCCATTAATTATGTCAATTGAGACGGGAAATATGGAAATCCCGAACTGTGCGTAATTTACGCTGGTACTATGTCAAATTTAATTGCAACCGACATCAATCAATCAATCAATCAACATACATCATTTTGTACATTGTACTTGCATGACATGCATGCATACTACCTAATGGAGTCTATTTGTACAGGGGACGAACGGCCTGACGTGACTTCCGAACCACGGAGCAAGTAAAGTAAAGTTTCTTGCCCAAGGAAACAAGGAGACGAAAACCGCCGGGCACGGGGCTCGAACCCACAACCTCTGTGTTACGAGACCCGTGCTCTAATTGCTCGGCCACGCTACACATTTAACTTCAGAGTGGCATGGCATGACCGTTTTCTATCATGAATTTTCCTGGTTCAGTTTGCATGCATTTTCCTGTTTTTCCTTTCCTCTTTATTTTCCCAGTGGCCTACACAGATCATCTGCAACTCCGTTCACCCTCAACAACACCCCGGCGGTGAACTTGATTGTCTGCGAGAATAACATGTGTAAGAATATGAGTAGAAATAGCCAAATAAAAAAGGATTGATATTTACATGATTTCCGGGTAGTCATCTTCAATTGAACTAAGCCCAAGTACGTATGCCAAATGTTTAGTCACTTGGAATCCATTTTGTGCTAAGGTGATGACCGGTTCAAATACTGCGCCCCAGGTAAGACGCCCGTAACGCTGATGTGCCTTCCATAAACCTTGTATCTCGCATGGTATCGCCACACTCTTAACTCCTTTTAATAGTAAGATAATAATAAGAGTTGGTGGCAACTAAGCTTTTAAAATCTAGGAACTAAAAAAAAAAAGAAAGTTTAAAAGGAGAAAAAAGATAAAACACGACATCAAACATTTCAAGTATGCCCAATTAAAGCATATCAAAATTTTTCCAATCCTGTGGGGTCAGAAATATTGGGGGAAGAGGAGGTTGGAAATAAATTTAATTAGTTTTGAATTTTGTTGATAACTATTCTTACCGTATTTTGATGATGTTCTTGTGGGGAACATATTTGATGTTGCTGCCTGAGGAGCTCTTTCAAGAGCCATCAGAGCTTCAGTTGTTTGTGATTGGTTAATGTGTACAACCATCGTTAGCCCTCCTCCAATCCCAGAGCTTTGTGGATTAACTATTCCCACACACAACACTGATGTGATAGCAGCATCCACGGCTGAACCGCCATCTAATAAGATCTGTCTAATTGGAAGAAATGTTACGGCAAATAAGTTGAAACCAAATAATGTATTTTTTTCTAAATGAAATTAATGAAATCAATGACAAAAAATAAAATAAACTACACTTGGAACAGGAAAAGCAAGTAACCGCGCTATTTTGCGAGATCATCACGTTGGTGAGCCCAATGACAAAACTTGTTATTGGCAAAATAGAGGACTACATAATATCTTGTACGTACTTACACTCGTGATACTAATTTATTAGATTGATTTGCTTTTCTAAATCCCATGCACCACTGCAGACTCCTGGTGGATGATCATGATTTAGGGTAGATAAACAGTTTAACCGTGAAAATGGGTAGTAACACCTAAACCCTATTCGGTGAACCCCCGTCAAATGATAAACAGGTACTGTAAACGCCAATATTTCTGCGCTCAGCCAATTTTGGACCATTTCGCGCGTCAAGTTTATTTTCGCGCATATGAACATTGTCCGTGTATAGAATTCCATATAGAATTCCAATTGCAACACATCCACATTAATTTTGGCGGTACATTTATTTTCGCGCAAATCTCATTTTGCGCGAAAAGCGCGAAAATAAATGTAGCGCGAAAAATACCACTTATACAGTAATCTGGAGTGGTACATGGAGCCATGTACCAACAAGTTTCGTGTACAAGTAATTTGAACCACCATGACCACTCGTGGGCTCATACCCATTCGTGGTACAACTATATTACTTGACCAAAAACGGCAATTGCGACACTTACTTTCCCAGCTGTGAGCATTGTGGTACATCCGTAGCAACTGCTGCATTGTCATAATGGATATCCTGTTGAAATGACAGCTTGACGACACAGAGGAAGAAGATAACATTTCGTAGTTCCATTTTCCGACAAGAACGTTCTTTCTTTCCTCCGAAACTAAGTTAAGGATACAAAACCCTGAAAACTGAAGACTGAAGAAAATTTATTTTCAGCTTCATATAACGTCCAATGTTGATCAATTGCAGTGCTAGTTCAGCCTGAGATAAAAAGAATGTTTGCAGTAAGGCTAAAGTTGCAGGTACACGCACGCATATATGTTTGTCCACCCTATTACTTTGGAGTACAACTCATTTGTCAAAATGGCTGATCGAACACGCGTCACCAATATTTAGAGAACAATTAAATTTCGACTAATTAATTTCAGCTTGTAGCATCGGAAAGCTTCACACAATAGAATTTTGCACTTTTCTAAGTTTATTACCTTCAAATAATAAATTTTAGCTTGAACTTGAAGCATCAGAAAGCTTCACACAATAGAATATTGCACTTTTCTAAGTTTATTATCTTACGTCAGTGTACTAGGAAAAATATATCTATGTGTCATACAGTGTGTCCCAGAATAACCCTTACAATCTTTGCGTGCTATTGTTTCATTTCAATCGGTAATGTACAACAAAATTTATGCTTTGTCAAACAATTGAATGTAAAATTGGCTGGTCCAATTTAACGAGTTTGTAAGTTCCCCTTGAATGAAGCTCTATTTATTGTCATTGATCTGTTCACTCAATCGTAACGATGTTTACTTCTTTACTACGCACATGCTTTCTTTTATTTATGCTGAAAAAATAAACAAATTTGATGTAAAAATAAGACAGATATGATAATTTTTCCAAGGTGACTCATTTTTATTCCATTCAGAAACACCCTTACTTTATGGCCAATAATCATGGAATTGGACCAGACAAAAATTCATCCAAAAGTTTGATACAACATAACTTTTGTTGTATACTACTGATTGAAATGAAACAAACGGTATCTAAAAGTTCAATTCATGGGGTATAAAATGCAATCTTTACATACTTTCTGACTATCCGTTAAACCCCTGAAAATTGCACGCAAAGATTATAAGGTTTATTCTGGGACACACTGTACTGCAAAATATCCACCTTTTGAAAATTTGAACTTTATTCAGAAACCTTAAAGACATTTTAAGTATTGACGGTTTTTGGTTCATCTGGTAAAAATAATGTTTAAAGCTACATAAATAAGATTTTAGACTTACGTCTATTACCTGTTAGAATTACCACAATAGAATTGTGCCCTTTTCTAAGTTTATTACCTTACGTCAGCATGGTCAGTGTACTTTTTTCTGTGTCATACTAAAAAATATCCACCTTTTGAAAATTTGAACTTTATTAAGAAACCTTAAAGACATTTTAAATCTGACGGATTTTGGTTCATCTGGTAAAAAAAATGTTTAAAGCTAAATAAGATTTTAGACTTACCCACGTTTATTACCTATTTGTGGTTTTAAAAAGATCTGAATTGCATATGTCATCCGGAAGAATCCGCCAATTGAACTTCCGATATTTAAGTCAAATGGATCTGCTGCATGTATGAAATGTTTTGACAAAGAAGACCATAAAATATCGATATGCCTATAACAACATTAAATACGTGCCTTTTCAGCTACATTTTGGTGCATTGTAGCATTCTGTAGATCACATTAGAGGACTCAATACAATAATATGCATACAAATTACTTAAAGTAAAGTTGCCCCATTGTAACTGCGACCACTTATATATACTTAAAACACAGTACCAAGAGATAAGGCCTTCTGTCGTAAGTTTGGACGAAACTGCGTTACACACTGAAGTAGAGTGGAATTTCCATGCCCTTTAAAGTTCTTTTCAACGGATAGCATTTCTGTATACGTATATTGTATCTCATTGTAAATATGATTGTAAGGATCGTCGACTACAAAACACAAAAAATGGATATATACATGGTGGAATATCATGATAGAATTCCATGCAAAATTGGTACCCTAATAGACCATATCGATAATTGACAAAATCCCGCCGTTGATGGGGTAAATCCACGGAACCGGACAGGGAATCGGAACTCAGAACGAGGCCAAGTATGATAAACACACTACTTGCTCTCGCTCTGAGTTCCGTTCCCCGTCCGATTCTGTGGATTTACCCCATCAACGGCGGGAGTAGGTCAATTATCGATATGGTCTATTGCT
Organism: Ophiothrix spiculata; assembly: GCA_000969725.1. Taxonomy (NCBI): domain Eukaryota; kingdom Metazoa; phylum Echinodermata; class Ophiuroidea; order Amphilepidida; family Ophiotrichidae; genus Ophiothrix; species Ophiothrix spiculata. Next base: position 63,324 of record JXSR01S038569.1, read on the forward strand.
TCCAAGATCTCTTTACACTAAGTAACTGTATGTTATTCAATAATTAGACCCTTTGATCTATGAAGAGGATACTATATGCCTTTTAATAAACAAAACTTAGTCTATAATGAAGGAAATTGCTGCTATACAAATATTTCTTTGTCCATTGGAATTCATTTTACAGATTCCAATTTATATGATTTCATCTACAATTTTTTTCATATCACGGATTGTTCTTTTGTTCATAAATAATAATATTTCAGTTGGTACAAGAAAAAAGTTTCTATTCAAATTATGTCGATATCAAATTAGGGAAATGTAATTTAGAACACTGGGTGTGTTGTTTATTTTGTTACTCTATCACCATGCACAATGTTACACCTGATTAAAGATGCTATTACCTAAAAATTTCGATGTTTCGTTAGAAATAGGTCATAATTCAAAATTGTGCTATTACTTGTGTTATCCCTAAACTACGGTTTATCTAGGAAGAAAATGGTAAAAAAGCTTATTTCAACTGCTTGTGGTATTTATAGATGTCAATATTTACCTTAAAGAAGTAAGGATGGATGGGAGTTGGGGAACCTGATATTAAATATATAGGCTATTAACTATAAATTATGCTTGAAGTGCGTCATGTTTGATATCGAATTAAATTAAAATATAATAAAACCAATGATGTTCAATTTGTTACCCTATCACCTTGCAAAATGCTGTACTTGACTGAAGACGCAATGCCCTGAAAATTGTGATTTTACTTGCAAAATAGGTCAAAGTTCACAATGTGGAAATTATAGTTCTAAATATCAATTCTTTACTGAGTTAAGAAGGCTATTGGTATTTACAAAATTGTCCTGTAAGTTTTCGCTTCATAGCATGCAGGTACATTGTGTATATTTCAAAATGGCGACTTAAATCCTTTACACACATTTTTTTGGTGATCATTCAAAATATGGTCCCAATATTGCATTGAGTATGAGTTTTACAGGTTTCTATTATTCGGTATATATAGTTTGAATATGCTATGTACCTGGTTTGCACCCCCTTGATTTTTCCCGTTACATAAAACGCAAAAAATGACTTCAGCCATGTAATTTGTTTTCTTAAATTCTTGGTGGTCATTTTGATGACAGAATGTTATGAGAGTAGGAATAGAGTGAGCCTCCCAAAGTTTGGTAAAGCTCAAGAATGTTGTAATAGAATTCAGTGTACTCGATTTACCAGGGATGTCACTCATCATTTTGACGTCAAGACCAATATAATATTTGGTAGCGAAACAATTGCGTGAAGGCTGAGTAAAGCCTAACCCTT
>JXSR01S038570.1:0-12845 GCA_000969725.1 Ophiothrix spiculata
CCAATATACCATATCCATGGAAACCATGTGTGTTAACTGACAGACATAACTAAACACTGTGACTGCGGGCAATTCTGAAACAGCAGGTGAAGTCGTTAAACTTAAATACTTAATCGGGGTGTTTTGAATATCGAACCTCAGAATGTGTGGTCCCGAAACGGAAAAATTGCTTGGAGTAGGTTTGTAATGGAACAGGAAGTCAGATGTCACACCATAGATTTAAATCTATGCGTCAGACACATCTCAGACACCACAGTCTCGCTGAGGACGGAGAAGGGTTTCTCCGAAATGATTCGACCAAAAAACGTGAGTGCTGATGAAATGTTTTAAATTATATTTTCATGTCTACTACCAGCACGTATAAATCTCTTCATTCGCGTCACCAATATCAGTAGGCACTTCATGTCATCAGGAACAAAGTCATCCGTGCTTCCTGTTCTAGAATTAAAATCTCCAATAAGACAAGTTGGAATGTTATCAAACCTACTTGTAATATTGACAACATCATCTTCAATATCATCAAAAATGTCATTTGTGAAGTACTTAGATGATTCATGTGGAATATAAACTGAACCTAAGATAAAGTCGAAACCAAATGCTTGCTTGTCAAATTTCACCCACAAAACACAATCAGAGTTAAGATCTTCATTATTCGCGAGTTATTTTTAAATCATTGTGCTGCGTATACCCTGCGTATGACGTAGGTCCCCTATATTGCAAGTCCCGAGACCTGACGTCTCACCATTTTGGTAGCGCGGTCGGTCAGAATACCCAGTTACCCTCCCCCTGGGTGAATAGGCAATTTATTGCGCGTCCGGCTGTACCGTGTGGTAATGACAATAAAAAACATGGTCGCCCAGCCCTAACGTATCGAAAGTCGCTGACGCATTCATCGAAATAAATAACAAAATAACCAAACGCGCCCATACCTAAGGGGAATCCCCGAGAAGAAAGCGTCAGTAAACAATAGCAACGATAAGTAAAGGTAAATTTTGTGCTTTTTCACTAATTTTCAGCTTTGTAGAAATCAATTGGTTGTTTTAAAAGATGTGTTAGAATTTACAGATTCGTAATTTGGTAATTGTAACCTCCGGGATTATTTTGTTACTTGGCATTATAACTATATTCCTTCCGGAAAACGGCGGACGGTATCAAAATTCTGCAGTTCTCAGTCCTAGGTGGCCAAATATGCCCCACTTGGCAACCCCGATACTTTAACACAGGGAATGGTTGAAATATGAAAAGGTGCTCTCTCCCACAAAAAATGGCATACATGTTCTAACCTATTTGAAATGAAAGATCATCTCAAAAATGTAGTTTACATCGATGTGTGAAATTGAAATTGAATTTGGAAAAAAAAATCACAAGTGACACAATGTCATTTCCGCCTAGCCCTTGTTTCGGGCTGTCATTATTGTTCAATTTAGTGTATCTGTATCTGTATCATTTAGTCGGTAGAACTTCCTTCCTTCCATGAAAGTGCAGCCTCAAATAATCAAGGATCATCTCAAAAATGTCAAGTCATGGTACCAGGACTAAGTATCGTTTCCCTGATCTCCCCTCTGACTTGACATTTTTGAGATGACATCACCAACCTAAATAAAACTTCGAGCACAGCTTGGATGGATGTGAGTTGAATTTGCAAATAAATTTAGTTGGTGTTGGTCACAGGGTGATTGCGTTGACGGCAGATGAAGGCAGATGTATGTATTGTATACCATGTTGTCTGGTACTCTCTAGAATCAAACTAAAATCCCACCGCTGGGTCCGTGGGAGGGGAGATCAGGGAAACGATACTTAGTCCTGGTACCATGACTTGACTTATTGTCACTTGGTCCTGAGTTACAATTATTGGAACTAAACGATACTAGTTATATTCCCGCCTAGAGTCTAGATGTCCATGGCAGCCATTACAGTTTGACAGTTCTTCCAATACAACACATTCTCAGGGACTAAAATTAGCCCATGACTTTTTTGCTATTTGCCATCCCTTTTTTGTTGGATCACTCATGATGTATTATTGTTAAGATAAGGCTAATGAAACTCGATTCCCGGTTTTCCGTTACATTTTTTTCTGATCATAATGAGGTAACATTTTCCCATTTTCCATTTTATCATAAAAAAACCATTATTTTTTGTGCGGTCATTTCAGAATAAAAAATGTTTGGTGGACACCGGACATTAATTTGAAGTTGTTCCCCATGGAAATTGCTATACAACGAAGATAATGATTGTTATGTATCTCAAACAATGTATTCATTGAACCAAAACTGAGAAAAAGACCATTTTTAGCAAATTATAATTTTATTTATTTTTAATTTGGTTCACAAAACGAGGGGGTAATTTCATAACGCGGGCGGGTGACGGGAAACCGGTAATTGAGTTTCATTAGCCTAATATGCCTAATGAGTATCTACACTAGCGGTTTAAAGTATTTCCGCACAAACACATTATTCAGCCATATCTCAAAAGGCGTTTATAAGGAAACTATCGGGAAACTTATATTGCTTTTGGGCAGATCTGATAGGTAATCTATAAGATGGCACACATATTATATGCTAACCAATGCTATCTGTGTGCCATCTTATACTGCATGGACTATAGTTAAGTGTAAAATTAGGGACCGAATGGGATCAACCCCCTTACGTACGGGTAGGGGGCAACAACACAGATGGATCGAAAAACATAATTTTTAGGTCAAATTTGATTTTGGCAACGCCTGGGTCAAGGTCACTTCACCACTCAAGTTGAGTAGTCGTATGGAATGTGTATATATGTACTAGAGTGAAAAGCAGGCGATTAAATACCCTGGTTACGCTTGACTGCGCCAAGAGAATGCTTGGAAGCAAACGAAAAATGATCCTTCAACGCCCCACCAGTTTACAAAAATAGGGTTGTGATGAATGTGGAGTGTTTTGTGAGGGTTTATGAAAGATAGAAAACCTCTTAAAACATTTTGAAATGTCATATACTGCCAGGGACCATTCCACTTTAACCACGGCCCTATCTTTGTATAACTGGGTGGCGTTGAAGGATTATTTTTCGTTAGGTTCCAGGCATTCTCGTGCCGCAGTCAAGCCTAACCAGGATATTTAATCGCCTTCTTTTCACTCTATTACATATACACATTCCATATGACTACTCAACATGAGTGGTGAAGTGACCTTGACGCAGGCGTTGTCAAATCAAATTTGACCTAAAAACCACGTTTTTTGACCTATTTGTGTTGTTACCCCTACCCGTACGTGAGGGGTTTGATCCCATTTAGAGCTCAAATTTACACTTAACTAGATTACCTATCAGATCTGACCAAAAGCAACATAAATTTCCCGATAGTTTCTTTATAAACGCTTTGTGAGATATGGCTGAATAATGTGTTTGTGGGGAAATACTTTAAACCGCTAGTGTACATGAGTGTTCGTTGATTGAAAAAATCAAAATGTGTACTTTGATCATGTATTTGATAATTTTTGGTGATTGTTTACATAAAAATGATCATGAATTTTCACAAGTTTATGTTCAATGGTAAACTCCTTGACTACCATGGCCTATGGCTTTCGCAACTCACTAAGGTGTGCAAGAGCACATTTCCCACATTTTTCATGATGCGAGTTGTTCAAAATTAGACTTGAAAAAAATGGCAAAATTAACCAAATTGTTGTTCAATGGAGCCCAGTAAGTCGATAAATTTTTGACTTGGTACTAGTAAGTCTATTCCCGTCCGGGTGTCATTCAATGCCCGATGTGACCGTAGGCTTGATTATGCACCTCTAAATCTGAATTTCAAAACATGTTCTAAATATGTTACAATAATCTTGAGCCTGAGGTGAACATAATTGTGTGTGTGTATATCATATAGTTCTAACGCTGTTTATAAACTTTTTTTTTTCTAGTCAATTTTACGGGCGGTGCATATTTATTTTATTTTATTAGAAAAGTGATAAAATTTACATCTCGGGGGGGTTTTTTGGGGACGGGCGGGTTACCGGAAACAAACAATTAATTTTATTTGGCCAAATGGGTAAGACCCACGCTTCTGACAAGTTGGGGCTTGCTCGAGAAACACAAGCCTGAGGCAAGCTGTATATTACTATTAGAGCCTATCACAAACAGTAATTTGTGCATAAAATGAAAAATACTAAATTATACTTGAAAAAGCAGAAAATACTTTTTCCATTACTTTTTCCATATTCATGAAAGGAACCTCTTTGAATTAAATTTATGAAAATCACACTGGTTGGATCAGAGAAATCAAACGGTATGTTTGGCTTGTTTACATCGGTTACCATTTGTAAGTTCTTCAAACATTCAAACAACAACTTCGGGAAGTGTTTATAATAGGTAGATTTAATATAAATATCCTTTGTCATGTTTGTGGAATGTTGCAGTTCGTATTTGATAAATATGATCATTTTGATTTATGATCAGGATATTGGGTATGTGCACTTATGCGATAGGTTTGATTGCAGAGCTTGCTTCTGGTAGTGGTACCAATACCGCTGCCAGAAATTTGGAGCAAGTTTGGGCATTCCGTGAGAATGAGGGGTCATTGCATGGGTGCGAGCTTGATTTTTAGTATTCGATGAGAGAAAAAAAACAAAAATATGAGAGCTCATTGGGCAAAAAATGAGGGGTCAGTGGATGAGAACATGATTTTCGACATTCGGAGAGCGAAAGTTGGCAATCGGTGTTCAAAATAAAAAAATAAAAATGGGTCTTTCGGTGTAAAAATTATGGGACTCCCCCACCCTCAGGGATATTTGTATCCAATCCTTATAATTGTGTAATTCATGATTCTAATATGATTAAAATCTAAACTCTTTTCTAGATAAATAAGAAGAAGAGTATGCTGACAATTTGACTTCATTTGGACCAATCATTTGCAAGTTATACAATCAAGCTTTTTAGACGCATTTCAAATATCCCCATAGACATAGACTTGACCTATGCCTTGACCTGTGCCTTCCACTCCAACTTGGGGGGGGGGTTGAGTGGTGACATCTGCATCAAGATAGACTGCCAGGTTTGTCTGTCTGTAGCTGTATGGGTAGCTAGCGTGGACAAGACATAGAAGGTTGATATGCCTGCAGTCAGCTAGGAGGCAGTCTGTCCATCTTTTTGGTGGTCTACCTCGTGGTCAATCCCCCTCTTTTTTGGAGTCAAAGGCAAGTTTACAAGGCGGTGTGGTAGTATTCTTTGTATCCATGGCCAAAGTACTGTAGGTTCTTCTGAAGAATTCTGTCAATACCTAGGGTTTACCGGATTGCTGTAGGCCTGTTTTGGATTCTGTCTCTACGTGTTGCTCAACGGGCTGTAATTTTTAAACAGACATGAGCTATGGAGCACTAATTAAATTGTGTGTCTGTGTGTGTTATAGGCCTATTGAAGAACAATTTGATTAATTCTTATCAAACTCCAAGTTGGTCACCTTGGGGACCATAGCTCTCGCATAGTTCTTGCTATCTCAGTCGGTTAGTTCTCGGACTGTTAAACATAAGATATCGACCGTTCCGCGTTCAAAACCAGCTGGGAGCTGAGTGTGCGAAAAACTGTATATTCTATGAGGGTGTGAATTGCTCAAGCTAGTGTTGTGCCAATTTGTAGGCCGCAGTAAGCCTTTTGGCCCCAGGGAGTCCAGGTAGTGATTTAAGGTGGATCGAAAGGATGTTTCTGGAAATTAGAAACTGCATTTAGAGGCACTTGATTACATTGAACAAGTAAAGCTTAAAACACTGATCAAATTTCAAAATGGTGTTTGTTTGAAGGAAATCGGACATACGGTTGCCAAGATATGCTCGATTTTAATTTCTTTGTTTTCTATCATTTTTGCCAATATATTGATAACGTTAATGAGCAACATTGGCTATATGTGCTCATTAATATTCATATTTGCCAATATTTTACCAATATCTTATGAATAAACCTTCATACTATTTTTATTTTACATAATTTTAACTTGAAACTTTGCCAATGTGTTTCTTTGGCCTAAAATATTAACATATGATTTACCCCCCATCTAATTTGCATATTTGGCATAGTTAATGAGCATTATACAAAAAGCTAATTAATTATGCAAATATGCAAATTAGATGGGCGGGTAAATCATACATTAAAGTTTTAGGTCATAGAAACACATTGGCAAAGTTTCAAGTTAAAATTATTAAAGGTAAAAGTAGTATGAAGGTTTATTCATAAAATATTGGAAAAATATTGGCAAAAATTAATATTAATGAGCACATTTTGCCAGTTTTCCTCATTAACTTCATCAATATATTGGCAAAAACAATAGAATACAAAGAAACTTTAAACAACAATATCTCAAAATCCGTTTGTCTGATTTGGCTCAAATTTTGGAATTATGATTTTTTTGCTTAGCTCTCTGCAACAAGCCTATTTTTATCTCAGTCAGAGCAACTTCATTTTGCCTTTAATACCACCTTAACCCAATGATTAGAACTGCTCTGTAAAGTGTGCTGAGGCGTGTGGAATTATAAGTCAGGGGGACCTCATAGTGCACTATAAATCACCTGCAATTTATTTATTTAATAACATGTTTTCAAACAATTTGACCCATATGGAATTATGAAACAGTTAGATTATGGACCAGATCTGTGAATAAAATACTTCTTCAAGTGCCGCTTTTTTTTTTTAATTTGGGCAATGTCTATAATCATGTTAGTGGGTTGTTGAGTGACTGAGGCCCACCAAATGCACACTTTGGTTTCTCACCTAGTAAGTTTCTAAATGGTTCCAGTCGCTGTCTGGTTAAGCGTTTAAACATATAGTATGGACAGTTAATCAAGGTCTTTGAAAGTTTTGTAATACAGTGTGTATCAAAAATAAGTTTACAGTTATTAATTTGCCTCTATTTCAATTGTTTTGAATTAGAAGTAAAATAGACAATTGTCTTTCCATAACAGAAAAAATAACAGATGTGTGACAACCAATTCTAAAATTATGGTCAATTTTTTAAATTGTATAAAACCGGTCGCTCAAATACAATGAAAATAATGAAGGTTCCCCATGTTCTTTCCCCTTTTACAAAGAATAGAGAACTTAAATATTACCTGCATGACTGATTAAGGCTCTGTTAACAATTCGCTTTATAAATTGATCAAAAGTTGATTCATTTATTAATGTCTTTGGCCTACTCTAGCCCTTAGGAAAGAGACCTTTAAGGACATCAAACCAAGTGATGTTGGGAAATCATTACTGATGCCACAACAGTGATGAATTTAAGAATCAAGGAATTACGTTTTCGTTTTTATGGACAGTGAAATAGCCTTGTAAATGAAGTGTGATAAAAAAATTGCAGAAGGATCATGAGCTGAGTGTCAAAACAAAAATTCAAATAATGCCTCTAATAATTTGATGACTTAACAACTGAAATCAAGATAAATTAATGCAACATGATACCAGTATTTACTCAATCATAAATAAACTTGATATGAGCTAATAAATAGATTTGATTGTTTATTTAAAGGCATTGGCCCCCGGGGGGGCTACTCAAATATGGTTTGGGTAGGGACGTGCCTCTGGGAAATTCGGAAAGTCGCCCATCCAAATACCAATTTTTAAGAAAAATTGACCCATCCATATACCAAATCTTCTAAATTTTGACCAAAATTTAATCAAAAATCTCCTTTTTTCTGTCCAAATTTGCTATATTTTGGCAAAATTTTTCAAACATTTTGAAAAGAAATATCTAAATTTGCGGCATTTGGCGCAAATTTCCAAACATTTTGAAAAGGAACCCCATCAAAATACCTCATTTTGCGAAGAAAAAGGACCGATTGGAATACCACAAGGCCTGATTTTGCTACCCGAATTTGTGGCACGTCCCCATAACCCCTTTTGTACTAAGTAGCCCCCCGGGCATTGGCCATGATCAAAGGAAGACCTATAATTGAATCAAAAACAAACAAACACAATCATATGATTTGCTCTAAAAAGACAATTTCAGTCATTTCTTCAGGTTTTGTCAGCAGTGTTTCTATTTTCCTTAAGTTTGTGAATTTGTGATTACAACGGTACGCCTGTTGATTTAAAAGTGAATAATATTCTTTAGGATGGTTAAATATACTTAGCAACATGATTTTTTCACTAAACTATATTATAAGTAACAGAGAAGTTTTATTTTAAGAATTTACTAATTTAATTCTGGAAACACTCACTGAATTTTTCATTCTCCAAAGAATTAAAATGAACAGTTAATAGTTATTAGTTGGATACTTTGGTTGGAATTACTTTCTAAAATGCAATAAAATCAGAAGGTGTTGAGGAAAAATGAACTTCACTTTGGTGGCATTCTGGCTGGTATCACCTGTATCATACAGGATCATACAAAATCTGAGAGATCATGGCAACCCATAATGGGTTGCCATGATCTCTCAGATTTTGTTCTAATTGATGTCAAATTTTAATTGACCAATAAATCCCTGACATCAATTAGAACAAAATGTGAGAGACCATGGCAACCCATACAGGTGATACCAATGCAACCAGAATGCCACTTTGGTGATCATAGCTAATGGTGAACAGTTTTGTTTGACAAATCTAATGAAAATTCACTCACATTCTTTAGCTTTTGCCATCTTGGCTGATGGCTTGATCACAAGTGATTGGATCCACTCCTACTTCCTTCTCAATCACGTATACACATCACTTCTACGAAAAACTATGACGTCACCTAGAAGCAACAACAACAAGTTTCCAGGAAGTAGGAGTGGATCCGATCACTTGTGATCAAGCCATCAGCCAAGATGGCGAAAGCTATAAAAGAATGTGAGTGAATTTTCATTGGATTTGTCAAACAAAAATGTTAACCATGATTGCTACAAAAATGCATCTATTCACAGAGATCATAGCTTATGCCTTTAATTGTGAACTTGATGGAGTTAACTGGACTTTGTTTCGACTAAGTGTGCCTGGAAACTGGGACTATGATAACAGACTAACACATTCATACACAGGTACAATTGATACATGTTTTTATAAATTGGTTTATTAATACACATGTGCTTTTATTTGATGTGGCATGTGAATACAGTAAAGAGTAAGGTAGGGGTAAGGTACCGCTGCGCCACCTGCTTGAGGGGAAGCAGGAGGCACAGCGGTACTTCTCTCGCCTTGCACCAATGAGCCCAGGACCGTGTCACGGGTTCAAACCCCGGTCCAGGCGCTGTATGTGCAATTGGTTGCCAGTCCAAACTTGCTTCCACAGGTTTTCCTCCGGTCGCTCAGATTTCCTCCTGCACTAAAACTGGCAAATAAATCTGACCATCTGACAGAGGACCCTCATGGAAAGCAGTGCTAGACACTGATGAGGCTATCCTCTATAAACAAATATGTCATAGGGTATACACCGGGATGGGGAGGGGGAGCAGTATACTCAACTTTGAGATACGCGCCATGTGCCACCAAAAAGACCCCGCTTTTTTTTTTTTTTTGCTCGCTCTCACCGAAAGACCCCCTATTTTTACCAACTGTCACTCAATATGACCCCCTATTTTTTAAACTTCCTTGTCACTAAAACAACCTTTGTCACTCAAAGACCCACCATTTTCTTAATTTGATGTAATTTTTCGAAAGTTTTGCAAAATTTGTTTGACAATTTAACAAACATGGTCAAAAATTTCACAGAATTTGTCAACATTTTGCAAATTTTTGGCTATTTTGACCTGGAAAGACCCTACTTTTTGGTGAATTTCACCAATAGAACTCCATTTTTTTGCACTTTGACACTGAAAGACCCCCTTTTGTGACCCAATTTGTCACTGAAAGACCCCTTCTACCCAGGTGCTTAGTGGAACTCGTATGTCACTTCCATATGCAAGTATGCCCCCCCCATGGGCTATACAGTTTGAGATTGAGCCTAAAGTTGTCAAACTTTGTTTTACCATTGGAATGGATCATTAAATGGTTTGGCAAGCCAAAGTAACTTGTATGTTTTCCACGTTTATCTCCTGCATAAGAGTATATTAATTTTCAAACTATTGAATATCCCTAATTTTGTAAATACATTAGTAAGTTTAAAGTGTATTGTCTATGTCTTTATCTTGTGATTTTTAAAACAAAATACACAGCTATTTTTAAACATATGGGAGTAGACGTGACATTGCCTATTGTTAAAATATGGTGCTCCAACAGGAGAGTTTTAATAAAGCACCATATAAGGCCTGGCGTCCAAAGACATTCACTCGCCCGAATGAATTTCGCTCTTGATATTAGCTCTGACATATTCGCCAAAACAGAGAGCAAATGTATCTCTCATTGCGCCAACATCGTTTCAATCGATGAAAGCGAATGTCACTCGTTTAGTTGTAGTGCTATATGATATTGAATAAACAAACCCATGAATATTTGGAGCGATCTTCGCTCCAATTCAATCTGAAGTGTAGCGAATGTCGTGAAATTTGTCAAGCAAATGTCGCTTCCCGTTGGAGCTAAGTTTTCTTTGTAGGGTGAGCGAATGTCATTCGGGCGAGTGAATGTCTTTGGACCCAAGCCTAAGGGACAAAACATTGATATAAATTCAACACATTGTACATGTGTAAAATAAACAGGACAAAAGTTAGATGTGCAATATCTAGTGATTAATCTCTTATCCCCTGTATTTATTTTGCAGCAGTGATGTAATGTAACGATAGATAACCATGGCTTCCAATGAGGCACTAGTGGACAAGAACAAGGAGGAAGATGGGGCTGAGATGCTCTTATCTCAGGTAGGTCTCCACAGATAACCCTGGCTTCCAATGAGGCACTAGCAGACAAGAACAAGGAGGAAGATGGGGCTGAGATGCTCTTATCTCAGGTAGGTCTCCACAGATAACCATGGCTTCCATTGAGGCACTAGCTGACAAGAACAAGGAGGAAGATGGGGCTGAGATGCTCTTATCTCAGGTAGGTCTCCACAGATAACCATGGCTTCCATTAAGGCACTAGTGGACAAGAACAAGGAGGAAGATGGGACTGAGATGCTCTTATCTCAGGTAGGTCTCCACAGATAACCATGGCTTCCAATGAGGCACTAGCAGACAAGAACAAGGAGGAAGACGGGGCCGAGATGCTCTTATCTGAGGTAGGTCTACACAGATAACCATGGCTTCCATTGAGGCACTAGCAGACAAGAACAAGGAGGAAGATGGGGCACTGAGATGCTCTTATCTCAGGTAGGTCTCCACAGATAACCATGGCTTCCAATGAGGCACTAGCAGACAAGAACAAGGAGGAAGATGGGGCTGAGATGCTCTTATCTCAGGTAGGTCTCCACAGATAACCATGGCTTCCAATGAGGCACTAGTGGACAAGAACAAGGAGGAAGATGGGGTTGAGATGCTCTTATCTCAGGTAGGTCTCCACATATAACCATGGCTTCCAATGAGGCACTAGCAGACAAGAATAAGGAGGAAGATGGGGCTGAGATGCTCTTATCTCAGGTAGGTCTCCACAGATAACCATGGCTTCCATTGAGGCACTAGCGAACAAGAACAAGGAGGAAAATGGGGCTGAGATGCTCTTATCTCAGGTAGGTCTCCACAGATAACCATGGCTTCCAATGAGGCACTAGCAGACAAGAACAAGGAGGAAGATGGGGAGGTAGGTCTCCACAGATAACCCTGGCTTCAAATGAGGCACTGGCAGACAAGAATAAGGAGGAAGATGAGGCCGAGATGCTCTTATCTCAGGTAGGTCTCCACAGATAACCATGGCTTCCATTGAGGCACTAGCAGACAAGAACAAGGAGGAAGATGGGGCCGAGATGCTCTTATCTCAGGTAGGTCTCCACAGATAACCATGGCTTTCAATGAGGCACTAGCGGACAAGAACAAGGAGGAAGATGGGGCTGAGATGCTCTTATCTCAGGTAGGTCTCCACAGATAACCATGGCTTCCAATGAGGCACTAGCGGACAAGAACAAGGAGGAAGATGGGGCTGAGATGCTCTTATCTCAGGTTGGTCTCCACAGATAACCATGGCTTCCAATGAGGCACTAGCGGACAAGAACAAGGAGGAAGATGGGGCCAAGGTGCTCTTATCTCAGGTAGGTCTCCACAGATAACCATGGCTTCCATTGAGGCACTAGCTGACAAGAACAAGGAGGAAGATGGGGCTGAGATGCTCTTATCTCAGGTAGGTCTCCACAGATAACCATGGCTTCCATTGAGGCACTAGCGGACAAGAACAAGGAGGAAGATGGGACTGAGATGCTCTTATCTCAGGTAGGTCTCCACAGATAACCATGGCTTCCAATGAGGCACTAGCAGACAAGAACAAGGAGGAAGATGGGGCTGAGATGCTCTTATCTCAGGTAGGTCTCCACAGATAACCATGGCTTCCAATGAGGCACTAGCAGACAAGAACAAGGAGGAAGATGGGGCTGAGATGCTCTTATCTTAGGTAGGTCTCACAGATAACCATGGCTTCCAATGAGGCACTAGCGGACAAGAACAAGGAGGAAGATGGGCTGAGATGCTCTTATCTCAGGTAGGTCTCACAGATAACCATGGCTTCCAATGAGGCACTAGCAGACAAGAACAAGGAGGAAGATGGGGCTGGGATACTCTTATCTCAGGTAGGTCTCCACAGATAACCATGGCTTCCAATGAGGCACTAGTGGACAAGAACAAGGAGGAAGATGGGGCTGAGATGCTGTTATCAAAGAAACCTAAAACATGCATATTTCCGTTTCAGTTTCAGTTTATGTATATTATAATTAGATGGTAAAATGGAAGATTGATCAAAAAGAGCAGGGCTCGTCAGAGTTTGGTTACCCCTTACAAAGAGTATAAGGTCTCATTTTTTAAGTTGGGACCCAATAAAAGGTGGTTTTGTTACATTTCTAT
>JXSR01S038575.1:11021-21520 GCA_000969725.1 Ophiothrix spiculata
TGGCACTGAAAAGAGCCTAGTTGCTCTGGAAAATGACGTACATTAGGTCACCCAAACCTTTGTGTGACTGTTACATGTTAGTGGATCACCCCTTATCTACGCCTCTGAAGAAATTGGTGGCTCAGGAAAAAAAAGCCGCACAACTCTAGTTGATTGCCCCTTTTCTACGTCTTTGAGTACAGGTTTGACGCTCTGAACAAAGTTTTTACACAATAGAGGGTTTGAACGTGACGTGATCGTACTCACAACACCACTTTCATGCAAACAAAAAGTCCTGTCATATTATAATCTTTTAGCAGTATCACGATACCAGATCACAACTAATGATGACAAGAATATACAGTACATTTATTTAGCAATTGGTAGATTTAACAGGTTCGCCGTCGGACAAGTTTTGGTTGCCCCTATATCTATAATGTGTGTACAAATGATAGGCTGCCCCTTGCCTATTACGTCTCCAACCGAACAGCAGGCCGAACAGATTGATACCTGATCGAGAAGTGAATCTGTTCGCAAGGGGCAGCCTTCAGAAAGCCTCTTTTCAGAGCCACCATAATTTCAAAGAGGTGATCTGCTTTTTAACTCTGTTGGCAAGGGGCAACCTTCAGTGAATGGCTCAAGCGAGTCATCAGTGGGAAGTGACAGCCCACATGTCTTTATAATAATATTTGTCCTGAAGAAGCCAGAGCTACTCCTGACGAAAGCTTGACAGTTCAAAACTTGTCCGACAGTGAACCCGTTAAAATCTACCAATTGTTATGAATTCCCGTCGTAAAAGCCTTTCTAAAAAAATACATTTATTTAGTTTATTTTCAAGTCATGATTTGAAGTCAGTCACTAGTTACAGCCGATTTTGATGTCTTGTTTGCATTACAAACCACTCCGACCCCACCAAGATGGCGGCGAGAATGGACTGCGTGTATGGTGCGTGTTGCGTTGTGCAAACCCTTTATATTATAGGTCGCCCAAACCCATTAATGTGATCGCCCATTCAAAGACGTGGATAAAGGGCGATCCACTTGTGTTGCGCAACTCTTTTCAGAATCACCTAGGTCTCCCAAACTAGATCTACAGTTTAGGGTCTACAGTTTACTTGCGGTCTGGCCAACGGTGAACACGTTCAAAACGATACAAGTATCACGTTCTCTTTATTATACCGTATAGTAAGCCCCTAATTATCCATTCATTACTGGCAAATACAATGTTAAAGGTGCAATTCATGATTTTGATGTGAAAACTTCGTCTGTTATCTAGCTAATTAAGAAGAGAGTATATTATAAATATATACTGAAAATTTCACTTGATTCCGACCATTCGTTTCTAAGTTACAAGCTTTTCAGCATTTTGAAAATCCCCATAGGCTACTGTGTTGTAATTACTGTCGGGGTCCCGACAATAATTAGAAAATGACACATTTTCTTACTTTTCTCAAAAATGCAAGCTCACTTGAAAGAATGGTTTGGCGATCGTAACATATATCTAGCTCATTGTATTTCCTGTTGAGTTTCAGTTCCACACATGAAGACATTATTCATCTCACACGTATTTAAATGCTGGATAGGTTCTTAAGGGGAACAAACTGTAATTTAACACATGTTGGACAGGATATGACGTACCTGTAATATTAACGGTGAAGTAACATATCGCCACGTTTTCTGCAGGATCAACCGCCTCACACGTGACATTTGTTTGGCCAATAGCAAAGAAAGACCCAGTTTGTGCAGAGCACATAAAAACTTCAACAAATCCAGAGTTATCGGTAGCATTTGGTTGTTCCCAAGTAACAACTGCGGTGGAATTCTTCTCGTTGGCTGGCTTTGAAATATTGGCTGGACATATTAGATTTGGCACTTCAGTGTCTTTGGGTTATTAAAGAAAACAGAGGGATCAGCAAATAAATATGTTAGCAAATATTTGTCAACACATTTCTTTTAAATACCACTAAAGCATAGTGATGTGGCAACAAGCAATTTGTTAAGCACATTTAGATGATGTTGCAAACATTGGGGCAACCAGATGAATTCGCATCTTCAAGACACTTGCGCATGTACGTTGGGTGCTGTACAGCAGAGTCGGGTCTGACGCCAGTTTAGCCACAGTCTGCCACAAAACGGCTACGGAGATGCGCATTCATTTAGTTTTGCACTTACGTGTAAATTGCCCAATTATAATGAAGGAATACCGTATTGAACTATTTTTTTAAGTTAACATGAATAGTACCTAGAACATCAACGTCGAAGTAACATGTCGCCACATTTCCTACAGCGTCAACTGCCTCACACGTGACATTGGTTTGTCCAATAGCAAAGGCCGACCCAGCTTGTGGAGAACAGGTAATGTTTTCAACCAATCCAGAGTTGTCGGTAGCAGTCGGCTGTTCCCATGTAACAACTGCGGTAGAAATCCCATTGTCATTTGACTTAGAAATGTTGTCCGGACATATTATATGAGGCGCATCAATGTCTTTGGATTAAAAAAAAAGAGCGATGCGTCATTGTCTTTAATCTTGTCAGTGATTTACCATGTTTACAAAAAGACGATATGAGAAATTACGAACAATTATGCGAGAAAGTTGCATCCGAATTTAACATTATTTCTTTTACGGGTTTCGCAGCGCACGTACAAAAAGTAAACAAGTTAAGTACGTTTAAGTATTCAAAATCCCGTGAGGTGATTTTGGCCACGGTCATTTTAATATCCTTGACCATTGTAGATATGTAGTGATTCTAACCCTGAATGTAATAATGTCATACAATGTTTCATTCTTGAGATATCGATGAACATGATGAAGATACAACATCATCTTTTCGCAGTGTGTCTATGAGCTTCGTTATGGTACCACACTTTATACGCTATATATTGCATCCGCTCATTCGCTATGAACTCGTTTTATTTATTGGGTAAAATAGGGACCTTCTCCTTGTTTGATTTGCAAATTGACACCAATAAATTTTAATAAGAGTATTTCTAACCTTTCATGTTTGTAGCATCAAACATAGCAAGGGAATTTTGAAGCTAGAGTGACGGGACGATTTTAATCAGGAATTTACCCAAGGATACGATCGATTGCAATAAAAATAGTAATGAAAATTTCTTTTTTATTTATCTTTCTACCTCAGAGAGGTTAGCTAATGCCTTTATTTCTATTTTTGAAACGTTCACATATTATTGTCTTCATATAACTTTAATATTGTATTTCTAGTACATATTTTTATGTGAGTACGCATGACAAAAGGTAACACCTCTCGTCATGTGTTATCTCATTGAACAAAATAAATTTGCATAAATCACAATATATATATTAATGATCTACACAACTTACTTGATGCTCCAAAAGATCTTACAATCATTTACATCGTTTTCGTTAATTTTACATTTTGTTTTGGTGTTTTTATTTGAAAGAATTTCATCTAGTTTTTGAATTTCTTGCATAAATAATAAAGTATTTGGAATGATTTTATTTGTTTGATTGTAGATCATTTTTGACTTATAAATTGTGAATGATGCTATTTCGATCAAAATATTTATGAAGCAGAATTCTTTCTTTTCAATATTCCACCCACCAGGGTGATTCCAATGTAACGTTTGTGACCGAAAAATTGACATATTTCACTTTAAAATGGCCACAGAACCTAGCATAAACATTATATGTTATTAGGGGACACCAAACAGCCTTTGATTACATTAAAAAAATGACAATTTGTCAACAGTGGCGCGCCGGTGCAAAAGAATCAAAAATGAGCCAAGATTTGTAAAAGAACTGAATAAAATTATTACGTGAATGCCGAGTATGTTTTACATTCCTTTGTATATTAAATAGGCTATCGAAAATATACACTTTGTAAAAAATGGAACTCATTCTAACGCAATGCTGTTTTGGTGTACCATGCGTAGCGTAGGCCTACCTGTTACATCGACGTTGAAGAGACATATTGCCACATTTCCTGCAGCGTCAACTGCCTCACACGTGACATTAGTTTGTCCAATAGCAAAGACCGACCCATCTCGTGGAGAACAGGTAATGTTTTCAACCAATCCAGAGTTGTCGGTAGCAGTCGGTTGTTCCCAAGTAACAACTGCAGTGGAAATACCCTCGTCAGTTGACGTTGAAATATTGCCTGGACATACAATTTGCGGTGCTTCAGTATCTTTGTGTTTAAAGAAAGGAGAAAGGGGCAGGGGAAAAATCAGCAAACAAATATGTGAGAAAAATAACAGTTCAATTCTTCAATATATTGGTTTCAACAATAAAATGATATGGCAACAGATAATCTTCATGTATTAAGCTCATGACCATAACAAAGATGGAAGTTTCTAAATAATATACTGTGGTGAATTAAGGCGGCTTATAGAAGTGATTCATTTCTTGAATCGGTTTAGTCCTGAGCTTACTGAAATAGCGGCGTTTACTTTGAATACGCACTTACACGTGCTTTACTCCTAAAGAGCTGCGTATAGGCACGAGTTTCAACACACACACACTAAGTATTGCTTAAAGCGAACTCTGGCAATGGAGGGTATATACTTTGATTGAGGGAAAAGCAGCTATCTAGGGAGTTTGCTCCGTAGGTGCAATTTGGCGTAAAAATGTAAGATGCCTGATGCATTGTGGTCAAGTACATTTCACACGCGACCATTAAGTGCCTGAAAGTGCCTTTTACACGCGACCAGGGCACAATTTTGCGTTATTACACATTTGTGCAAACCTTATACCTGTAACATCAACGTTGAAGAGACATATTGCCATATTTCCTACAGCGTCAACTGCCTCACACGTAACATTGGTTTGTCCAATAGCAAAGGCCGACCCGGCTTGTGGAGAGCATGTAATGTTTTCAACCAATCCAGAGTTGTCGGTAGCAGTCGGTTGTTCCCATAAAACAACTGCAGTGGAAATTCCCTCGTCGACTGACTTAGAAATATTGGCTGGGCATGTTATGAAAGGCGCTTCTTTATCTGTAATTAATTTCAAGAGCAACATCACTCGAAATGTAAACGAACTTGAAGGGATGCCCACGTTCTATAGGCTGTCAAGGCTGCCTAGGTTGACCCAACAACAAACTATTTTTGTTGCAACTCTTTCAGCTGCTATTACTCTAAACCTTACAGTTTCAGAAGCAGATTAAGATGCTGGGCATATTGGCGATGAAAAATTTTCAGGAAAGCCTAACTAAGATATACTTTTGTGAAATTTTAATGTACATTTTCAATATATAAATGAATGCCTAAGGGGTTAGTTGAAATATTGCCAAACGTTTTGCAGGTCTTTCTAAAACTGCAATAGTTGGTATTTTTGACTTATTAAAAAACAAAAACAAATTTTGGCACTATTTCAAAACATTCGATAATAGCTTGTTAAAAAATAGTCTACTCCAGCATCAATCTTATACTTCAGTAGCCCGTTTCTGAATATTTTTAACTTACCATTTATTGTAACTGAAAATGAACAGCATGACTTCCCATGTTGTTTCTCTTCAATTGTGCAAGTAACCAGAGATTTTCCAATTGCAAACTTTGACCCGGAAGATGGAATGCATACGACAGCCAAATCTTTGCCATAAACATCAGTGGCCATTGAAGCCTCCCATTCTATCATTGCTGTAGACATGTTTCTTGCTGTATCTGTCTCTTGATTATTTGGACAAACCGGTTGTTTTGCTGTCAGATTTGTGCAGGAAAAAAATTACCGTTATTCTCTCAGAAAAAAAGTCGCACAAAATCCTGCGTTTTTATTGGCACACACTGTATGACTCAATTTGGGAAGATATGCGAGTGTTGAAACCCTTAAAAGCTAGCTTCTATTGACCATTTTGAACATTCAGTGCTTTATTGCTGTTTTAATGCCACTCTTTACAGTTTTGAATGAAAACAAATAGGTATTTCGGTCAAATTAAATTTAATAATATTCAAATAAAATGATAATTACTCTTTTTGTAGTCCAGTGGAACTTATGTCAAAGGAATCTCAATTCTCCTGACATTCTGAATCATTAAAATAGGTCATAGAGGAGAAGCCAAAATACATATTTTTAATAGATTTTGGCGGCTAATTTGGATTTATGCAAATTAGTCCATATTTCTTCTCGTACTCTCAATTTTGTAAATTGAAGATGGTATAGAGGCCCTGCATGTGACGTAGAATACCGTGAATATGGCGGATTGCTCAAATGCATTTAATAGAAGTGTGACCATTACCAAACACTTCATATTGTCCTATCAATTAAAGTGCACCATTATCAGTAGATTAATTACAGAATTTTGTTAAATGTACTGCGGTACGCCATATTTACGGGAAATGTCATCAGTCCAAATCCTTTGTTTGGTATCAATCGATAAAAGCATGCAAGGCCTCTATATTATGAGCTATTAGGGTCTCAAGTAAATGCATCGGGGTAAAAAAGAAAGATACAATTCAGTTGGACGGAACTCACAATTCGGATACGTCCGAATTCGGATACCCACGCACATTTCGTATCCAAATTATGATACCCGTATCCGAATAAGGATCAGTGGAGGGGTATCTGAATTCTGATACTCCTGTCGTGGCGCAGGAAACGAACCGATAGCGCAAGCTGGCAAGTACATGTGGATCATCTTTCTTGCATTTATGATAAATGTATCTGTGGAAATGTCATTTTCATCTGTGCAATTCCAGCGGAACAGCTTCGAAACATGTCCTGATAGCTTCTTATCAAAGAAGGCAAAATAATTTGGCCAATACTTTGTTAGAATTTAGATGACAAATGATGATAATGTTATTGACTTTTTTTTTTATACATACCGGTATGGTGCGTGGCGAAGTTTAATTTTCATTTCAGCTGATATCCCGTTTCAGCTGTTTTTAATCCAAATTCGGATACGGTATCATAATTGTGATACGGAGTATCCGAATACGTATCCGAATTGTGAGTTCCGCCGAAGTGAATTACAAATATAATTTTCCTGGGCATTACCTGCACATTGAAGTCCAAAGTGTTCTCTTATCCTAGCAATATCAGATGATACCAGTGGTGTGTTGGCGTAAACAGGTTCATAGCCACGTTCCAGTGTTTGTGCACTAAGTATTCCTCCCATTATGATACTGGTACAATCGCAAGGTTTATCATATGATAAAACCCACTTCCAAATACTTTCCTGGTTTTTCTCCCGCCCAACTTGGCAAATTTGAGGTTTGACATAAAGTGGATGGCCTGCATTTTTCAGAAAATTGATACACAATCGAATATATGACTAAGATATATTGAATGGTCATAAAAGCTGCGGATGTATCAAGTAGTGGTTGCCATATGCTTGTAAAAGTATTAATATATCATTGGTCAAATTTGGGCTGCAGCATTTCACTCGATTCCGCATTGTTCAATTGAAAGGCCAGGATTTTACCTTTATATAATGATTAAGAGCCTTTCATAATTTCCATGGTATGAAAAGAAAAAGAAGGAATAATTTATTAGAAATCATTTTTTAAATATTGGAGCATTATTATTATTATGATAAAGCATTTCTTACCCGGAGAGAGACAAAACAGATGCAGTAATATTATCCAGTGCTGCCAAGAAATTGAAGGCCGTGGTCGCAAAACCAAGCACGATACTCTGCAAGGTACAAATGATTGTGATAATTGTGATAAACACTCAATACGGTTCTTTCTGTCTGTCCAAATGGGCATTTTAAATTTGATTTACAAATGTATAAGTAGCATTAAATAATCAGTAAATAGATACGAAAAGTAAGTATTACTAAAAAAGAGGGAAAATACTTACATTTTGACGATCATCGTAACGTTCTAAACATCATCAAAGAGACAAGTTCAAGGTTTGCCTAAATCATAAGATTTTTCAAGTAAAGATTGTTCATAATTGATTTTTTTACGCTCGGGCTTGCATGAAGTAAAGCAATTAGCTAATTGGCTGTCAGTGATCGTGCAAGCGACACGAAGTGCTTTATAAAAAAGGGTGTCTTGGTTGGAGCGATGAAGACATGTCCAGGCCCCTAACACTTTATCCCCATATACTTCAAAGCTCATTTGATAACTATTTCTCAATAGTCGCTGGTTAACGTTTTTTGGCTGATCACATGACCAGTGGCTCCAATAAACGTAACGTGTAACGTAATATGTGGACAAAATTGAGGTCGCATAATGAATAATCCTACTCAAATAGCGATAAATCCTGACATCGTCCTTGATGTGTATTACGTTTAATCGTGTACAAGCTGTGCAGTATTCTTCAAAATGCGACCTCGTTTTTGTCCACATATTGCGTTACTCGTTTCGCTATTGGGCTATGTTTTGAGCTTAGTGTCATTTCTATTGCTCTGTGACATACCTTGCAATCAAAAGCATTTCGTTGACGATAGATTATGAGCCATAAATCTATAAAGACATATCTGGGATACAATACACGTCTTCAAGATAGACATGTCTCTTATAAAATGGCTTCAACACATAGCCGTGTCTAATGTGACTTTCATTAAGGGCCAAATCATAGTCGACCTCCAAACAAAATTTTCGCTACCAAACATTTGGTCGTGGCGTCAAAATGACTCCAAACAAAATAACTTCAACACCGAGTTGAGACCAAATAAAATTTAGCGCTAGATTGCACATGCTATTGAATTGCCATATACATTGGACCAAATGTTTGCTACCCGTTCATACTTTAAGTGAGATGGCAAATATTTGGTGACGTCAAGACCAAATGTTTGGTAGGAAAAATTTTGTTTGGAGGCTGACTATGATTTTGCCCTAAGACTTGACTTGTGAATTAGTGCCCTGTAAAGAAACAAGACACATGTCTTGCGTTTTAATGGAGAAATGTCTCAAAACAGGCTTCACTTAAACTTAAGTGCCTCTTACCAAGACACTGTTTTTATAATGTACTCAAGTTCATTTGTAATAGCAACATGTCAAGGTTACTCATGACCCGCAGATGAAGCGCTTAATCTTGAAAATATTAATTGATTGACGGTATAAATGTCCATTATTTCTTATCAATCTGTAGTTAGTACAAGCTTCATTAAGAATATTACTTCAAGATGTTTACTGAAGTCGAAACATATTGTTTTTAAGGTGGCTTAGCACAGATAGCATTCCTCCATTTATTTTTCTTATTTTTTGATATATGATGTTTTCATATGTGTTGATCATATTTCTGAAATATAAGTGTTACCGACTTAGTTATTGAGAAAAATCCATTTAAAAACACTGACCCGTATTCCAGAAAGATGTTTAGCTAAACCATTGTTTAACTGAGAATCAACTGTCCAGGAATGATA
The DNA here is from genome assembly GCA_000969725.1 of Ophiothrix spiculata. Taxonomy (NCBI): domain Eukaryota; kingdom Metazoa; phylum Echinodermata; class Ophiuroidea; order Amphilepidida; family Ophiotrichidae; genus Ophiothrix; species Ophiothrix spiculata. Next base: position 20,294 of record JXSR01S038575.1, read on the forward strand.
CGCATCATTGCAGATTTCAAGCAGAGAAATAAAACCTTGATTTAGCTAAACATCTTTCTGGAATACGGGCCACTAAGTTTTACCACTTTTTATCATTGACTTCTAAGGTAAAATCAAAATAAATAAGACAAAAACACGTATAATTAAGAAACGGTTCTATTCTTTCCTCTCCTTTTCACATATGTTTTTGTCCTTATACAGCGTGAGTCAAAATTAAGGTGACCGAGATTCAAAACTTATAACAAAAGAACTACTGATATTTAAAACAAATTTTAAGCACTTTGGAAATGTGCAGACTCTTTTGCTTATCTAATAAACAAAATCGGGAATTCCCAAGTGAAGTTATACCTCTTTTGTAAAAAAAAAATCATTTTACAAGCTGTCCACAAAATTGATGAGCGAACAAAATGCAAAGTAAGTACTTCAGCTGTGCAGTCACCTGTAGTTGCAAGCCGATACCCTGCCTTCCTTTGGCCAAGATTGATGCAGCTTTGAGCTCTGTCATTCCTGTTCACAATCCAAATCTCAGATCTTCACGGTCCTCCTTTGCACTCAAAAATTCTGGCTTACAATTTTCTTTAGCGTTGCTCTGCAAGCGCTTTGAACCTCTGAAGGCCTGTGTGTTTGCAATTAGGTTTCAACTAAGAACTACCTTGTCAGAATGCGTCATACGATGTACAACTTCCAGTACCAACAGCCAGTTTCAAAATAATAAGTGTCAGACAGGTTATAAACTGGTTTCAAGCATACAATATTTATTGATTAATATTTGTATTTAAAACTCCTGAATCAAAATCATAGTTGTTAAATGGTTCTTTTTCAGTTTTCCTTTTATTTGAAGATCACCATATCATGGACAGCGTTTCCAACGAACGACCGGTCGACCAATCTCTGATTCAATGTTTAAATATCAGTCAAAGGAAGGGTAAGGTACTCATAAACAGGTGATTACTCACTCTGCTTAATCACGTTGCATTTTAATTGGTTTGCTTATTTATTTCGTGGACAGCTTGAAAACGAGTCTTTTTACTAAAACAAACATAATTTCCCTTTTTTTTCCCTTTTGAATAAGCAGAAGAGTCTGCACATTTCCAAGGTGCTTAACAAATGTTAAATATCAGTAGCTCTTTTGTTATACAGTTTTGAATCTCGGTCAACTTCATTTGACTCACGCTGTATAGGGCTTTGAAAAACCGCAATAAAAATGTGGTGCAAGATACGTCGAAA